>PVKB01000068.1:1012152-1309513 GCA_004027205.1 Ctenodactylus gundi | reverse complement strand
TTAATTGGATCCTCAGTGTGATACTTTCTCTAGCTTTTTTACTGAACCCATTGAGCCCTCAAATCATCAAAGTCATAGTGACAGAGCGAGGGAGAGTCAATCACTCCCTTTATGTTGCAATTTGATCTTATGAGTATTAAAGGATGAAATATTGGGTTGCAGCAAATTCCAGAGCTTAATCAAATAGCACTCACTATGGCGACTTATAGCCAGACATCTCTCCTGGAAGGTCTGGTTAGATAGCAACAAGCACAGAAAAGAGGATATTTCAACAAAAGCCTTTGAGCTGTGCTCAGAATCACAGACCATGAACCTTGTGGATCCTAATTTGGTTTCCATGTCAAATTCATCAGGTATAATTGCCCTTGCCTTAGGATTACTACACTCAGACACACATGTGCACTTCGTCTTCAAAAACAGACTCATTGGCCCACCGCAGAGCTTTGCCAAACACTCTAAGATGACAATAAAACTCTATTACTAGACAGAACTTGAAATCGTTGTGAAAATTCTTTAGCTTAAAAAAAAGGAAGGCTGAGGGACCTTATTCTATTAATTAAGCAGATAGCTATTTCTCACTCTAGGCTTAACTTGGACTTAAATTTGTAAGTACATAAAGACCACTTCCATGTTTTATGTTTGTGTTATTATGGAAGGCTTGGAAAAAAAAAAACCCTACAATTTTTCTTGTGATACTGTATCCCATTCCAAGACCTCTTCCCGTTTTCTGAAAACAAAAAATGAATTACAAATATTCTAGATCTTTGTCAAGACCCTAAGTTATATTTTGTTCACCAAATATCCTAGGCTTAGCTTATCACTATTTTTGTCTTTGGGATCCAGAGAAGGAACATCTCAAGGTCAGTGTGATCATTATTCTCTCTTATGAACCACCAATGTTTATTTTTAATTTGTGAGTGGTAAATAGAGCTTTAATAGGATTTTAATGGCATGTTGGACACACTTCAGTGTCCAGAGATGTGCCATCATATTTAAGAATGTCATTATCTAGATTAATTATCAATACAGAACAGTATCATTAGAGCAGTGTGAAAATGAGAGAGGTTGCAAGTGAAATTTGCTAGGCAGAGAGGAGAGAGAAGAACAGTGTCTGAAGCTGACGTGCAAATATTCATTATTTACTCTTTAAATTACATTTTGGGAAAGTGTATATATTTTGTTGTTAAGAATCTTCCTAAAATAAGCCCAAAGAGGGATTTACAATAAATTTCATTTCTAAGGTCATTTATTTTCTTCTTAAAAAGCTGATTATGTATCTTGGTGATATCATTTTTAAAGGAGGAAAGAAGAATATAATTCTTCCCAGTTCAAAATTTGTTTTCCCTAAATTTTTTGATCTCCTTAAAACAAAGGGTTGAATTGATATAAAATAAAGTCTTTATGTAACTACCATAATCCATCACAATTAAGTTTGTTTTCAGCATTTTTAATAAGTAACTACAATTATCTTCAAGCAGAAAACATTTTATTCTTTTATTTCTCTATCAAATGTGTACATATGCTCTAATTCTGAACAATTTACCAAGCACCTTTGTTTAATTATGCCTCTTTTCTTTTATACAACATAATTAACCATTATTAACTTCTATGGCACTTGAAAAATATTGCCATGGTGAAAAAAATTTAAAAATTCAGAGAATGGATACTATTGCATGATTGTTTTGTGCTTTGAGTAAAAACACACTGATCTGATTTTGTCAAATCTAAATAAATTTCTCAATCATAAAGTTACACCAGTATTTTATGTACCCCATTGAATAAAAATCCTAGCCTCCAACTTTTAGTCTTAGTACTGACTGATAGAGGGTAGCACAATCTCTTTGAAGACTAAATGGCAATTGCGCTCAACGTCTGTAGTTTTAACAACACACATAACTCAGTTGACAGGGTGACACTGAGAATGGCCGCTACATATTTAATCTCGGAGGGTGAGTGACCAATAGATTATCCTTTTTGTCTGACTGAAATTGATCATAAAAGAAATTTAAACACCAGAGATGCAAAAGTAAAAGGCAAAAAGCAGAACCTTGGAATCGGTAGTGTGCACTTTCAAATCCTAGCTTCATCTCAGGATCCTTTGTGATACTTTTTTAGCTTTTACTAAGCCAAATTATTCTTTTTATCAATGTAAGTTGGTAATACATAGTAATTACATTCAGGCTGGGCCACTGGTGCGTGCACATATGGTCTACCACTATATATTGTTTAAAGGTGGAATAGCATCAAGTGATAAAGCTAAAAGCAAACTGCAAAACCACGGGTTCTATTTAGTTACGTGCTCGGCAAATGTAGAGTTTCACCAGCACTAACAAATCTTATCTCATAATGCTTCTGCTTTTACTAATATATTCTCTGCAATTGACCAGCTTGGAAAAGGCATTTACCACAGCCCATACCCCAGCTTGAAAGTGTTATCTCCTAAAAAAATGTGAAAGTTAAGCCTTTTCTGAATGCCTCAAGTAAACGCTGTGCAGGATGTCCCTCTTACACAGCATATCTACCTGGAGTGGCCCCTGTCATGGAGAAAACAACAAAATTCAAAAACCCATTGGGGATGATCTGTGCATGACCCTATAGTTTTAAGGATCTCGCGGGCTCACATATTCACTTTTGAATGTTTCTTCTGTGTTCTATTGAACATGACACTCTGGTATGTAGCAGTACTTGCAAATAAATATGTAATTTATGTTTGCCACAGTAGACTTTATTGTCTCTTAGCCTGGTGCAGAGGTCCTACAGACCAAATGATAAAATTATATGGATTTCTTTTTTAACTTAGAAAATAAGTTACAATGATCCAATAAGACAAAGAATATCTGGATGATTCACAGTGTGAAATCATATTTGGTTGTGCAATTAAACTGTACAGCTCGTCTTGAAGAGTTTCCCTATTTATAGTTTGCGTTCTGCTGTGTAAAGCACATGATTGAGAGTCTCTGAAAAATCTGCTATTTAAGTTCAAAGCTACAGATCATTAAATGCAGTGCCAAGAAAATTAAATGTGTGCCCAACTAGTAAAGTGCTGAAAGTGAATTTGAAGCCCTCTAGAGAACACACCAGTCAGCGATATGCTGTCAACTGAGCTCCAGTTTCCAGCCTCAACCCTTTATAAGGAAGAATTATGGGTGATTTCAAGGTTAAGAAATGGTAGCTTTACTATGGTAAAAGAGCGGCTCTATTGTGTGTACGAGGCTACCTCATTTAATAGTCTCGGTTGAGTATAAAGAGTCCTAAAATGATGTAAATCTGCTACTAGATTTATTCAGTCTTCACGGAACTTGGGCTTTAGAGAGCCTGTGACCTTATGAAATTTTTAAGAAAATGATTCTTAATATAGTTTTTGAGGGCTCCTTAGATTTCATCAGATCTTGAAAAATGACTTTGAATACAAAATGGAAAATATAAGCATTCACGTTTTTATTTATATAATGATGATTGTTTACAAACTACATTGCTTTGTACATACCCAGAATTTTTTTAAGTTCTTATTTTGTTGATAAGAAAACTGAAACCAGACAAAATAAACCCTACAATGTCCCAAAATGAAAACCTCACAAAGGATTGGTCCTGTAGCTACATCAGACATCTTTTCCCTGGAGTCTGTGAAAAGAACTCTCTATTCTTGAGGTCAGATAGGTCTGATGTAGGGAAAAGAGACATTTGGTAAAAGAATCAGAAAGGTTTGTATTGAATTCTGTCTCTAGATCTTTTATTCATGGTAAGAAGATTTAGATTTTGAGTCTCTCTACTTTTTTTGCGCATTATATACGATAGATGAATTTAACAAGTAAAAATATAAAACATTCCTTTAAATTTAAAATATAAACATCACTGCTTTGTTTCATATAGCTCATAAACATAGTTATACAAAAATATATTTATTATTTTTTGAAGCTTGAAAATCAATGTTATTTTATCTGGCAGGGACATTGTATAGAATAAGGGTCACAAAGAACTAGAAAACCAAATTTGCCTTTCTCCTTAGAAATAAAATCATGGCTTAAAGGGGATGAGCAACACGAACGCATGAAACACTGCAGGAAATATTACTTCTGAGCTTGGTTGATGTAATTCACAAGGGTTTTTTCTCCCCAATCCCCATCTTCTTCTCATTATGAATGCATTTTTTCAAATATGGTGCATTTGCCCCTTTAGTGAAATGTGGGGTAATCATACCTACCTCCCATTGTCTACTTGTTGAGTGACGAGACATGAAGCGATTCAGAAGGCTGCTCAAAGTGAATCTGCTGGAAAATCCCCATGGCTTAGAAAGATCAAAGATTACTGTGGAGGAAAAGTGGTCATAAAATTCTAAAAGGCAGGGAGCACACATGAGGGGTTGGTCTGCAGAGCTAGATTCAGTGGCTGTCAGACAACCTCCACAAAAATGAACATCAATGGTCTCCTTCTGAATTATTTCCTTGTGGATCAATTTTCTAGGATGTTTGCATAGTTCAGAAGAGAAAGGCCAACCTACAAATACAACTGAAATCTTTTCCCTTCTCTCCAAGTTCAACAGTGAAAAACAAATTTAACTTTGATCAGAGAAAATGCATGTGGTGTTTTTTTTTTAGCTGCATGAAATTTCAGAGCCATTCCTCCTTTCAAAGGATTCCATAGGAGCTCCTTTTAAAAATACATAAAAGAGTTTGGGCCCTGGGCATGGAAAAGCAGTATCTTTATTCATTTAAGAACCAAATCAACCTGAGAAGATAAAAATGTCTAATAAACACATGGACAGGACAGAGTTAAAGCAACTAGACTAAAATTCAGTCTTCTTATTACAAGGATAATGCTTCTAGAAAGAACAACAATAAAAAAGTAGGCAGGTTACCTGATGTCCTTGTCACCATGACAACTCAAAGTGTGAGAAATATATACTAATGATATTTTCTTCAGTAAGCTTCATGTTTCTCACAGATGTCCGAGGCTTCGAATTAGTTGCAGTAAATAAAGCTACAATCTATTATCTTGTTAGGCAGGGATCCCTGAATAGTCATTTTTACTTGGCCAACATTCTTAAATACATAAAAGTGTGTATTATATACTATTTACTCTCTTTTGTGTAAGAATACCACAAAATTTTCTGAGAAAGCACATCTCTTTTTCTGGACAAGAATGAATCTATGCAATCCAGGAAAAAGAGGGAAAGGTTGTGTAGTCATGTATGGTATTCTAAATATTACCTGTATTACTCTTTTGCCATAGAACTCTAAAATTAGTTTGCTTATTAAAGAAAATTCTTTTCTGATTACTACTTGTCTCCCAGAATGTCTTCTTAACATTTGTATCTTTCAATTTCTTAACAGATCTTGATACTGAGTAAGCTCCTTCAACTACGTACATCTGATTACATGATCCAGTCCATTGTATGAACATAGAATGCCTTAAGGGTTTTTATTATATGTGCCATTAACTCCTTTGCAATCTTCCTAGAGCTGAACACTTGGTCTTTTATAAAGCACCCTGTTCACTCCTTTGTTTACACTTTCAGAATGTCTCCTTTGTAGAAATGGCATTCTCCAAGCTAACTCTAGTTGTTCCAACTTTCAGAACAATGTCTTTCACTCAACTTTCAGGACAATTTCAATGCAATTTTTCAAGGAAACATGTGAAGTCTGAAAATTTCAAATGCCATAGCACATATAACCTCAGTGCCTACATTTTTCCTTTGAGTTATTTTTTCTCTTGCAGCCTTTTATTTAACAGCTATTTCTCCTCACTAGAGTTCCATTCTGTTCACTAATGATTTCCACAATCCGACATGGTGAGCAGCATAAAATTGATATACATTAAAAGAAATTAGCCATCCATTTTCAGATTTCTTTAAAACTAGAAGCACATTTTTTCTGTGCTGACATGATTCTATAACTATTTTATTTTATGCATAGATTTGCTTTTTTAACAAGAACTTAAATGAGAATTTTTATGCTTAATTTCTATTGAAGCTTAAAAGACAGAAAATAATATATTGGTAATTAGGCTAGCAATTTAAAATATGAGTCACTGTAAGGTGAGTAGAAATGCAAGGAATCTGTGTTTTTTAATGTTTGGGAATATTGAAATACCTACATTTTAAAAACTACCATTAAGCACCATGTTTGTAACTAAAAATAACATAGCTATTCCTAACCTTCTCTTTAACTTAGAACTTAATTTTTTAAAACTTTATAAATTTGTCAATCATTTTTCTTATCGGTTGCCTCCTTGATAGACTATAAGTTCCATAACCGCAGATCTAATGTTTATCTGTTTACTACTACACTTATTTAGATTCTAAACCATTGACACACGCATGATGCATACTAAATTTCTATTTGCTACAAAATGAAAGAAGATAAAGGCAACATTTATGAGCTATAATTTTTCTGTTTATTAGAAAATAGCATGCAAGAAATATACTGGAATATAAATGTCACTGTTACTGGTATTGGAGCAAAAATGAATGAGTTTTTTTAATGCACCAGTTTTATCTGTTAGAAGGATTTGACATTATTCTACAAGAGAATTTTATACTATGTTAATAATCAGCGAGCCACAAGTGAGCACAACTCAGCCCCGGCCTACAAAAACTCAACTGCAGTTGATGTTAAGGGAATACAAGTGTGAGTTCCAGGAATAGGAAACAATTCTCCACCGGTTGCACCAAGTCTCTTCATTAGACACGTAAATCAGACATGTTGTTTCTTTTTCTTTTTCTCTTAATCTTATTTATAAAATCTTATTCCAGATGATTTAGAAAAAGCAGTAGTAACCAACAGAAGAACTCAGTGAATGAGGCAGAAAGAAAACTGCTGTAGATTCTGTTCTACGGCAAGCCTTTTGGCTTTCGTTCTTCCACTGGGATGAGGCTGATTTGGACAAGAACTTTGAGTCTGAATAGTTACAATACATTTCATATGATGTAGCTATTATATAGGGTATAGACTCGGTATTATAGGATCATATTATAGGTTTTTTTGACTGTAATCTAAAAGTGATCTAAGAAACTGTGGAAATGTCCAAAGTTTTTTCAGAAACAAGAAACTCCTGAAAGAAGAGAATTAATAAAGTGGAGGAGAGAATGGTGAGTACATGCATCACTTCCCAAAGGTGAATATCATTATTATCAATGTGAATGAATACAATCACATTTATAGACAAAAATTAGTATTAAAATAATTAAACATTGATAAAGACGTAAATTCAGAAATCAAATGTAAGCTGGACTACTTGTTAAAACTCTGGATCAATTTCTAGTGAAATTCTGAAAAACTAAAGACAAAAATGTAGCATGTTTTCCACAGAGCATAAGCAAATCACTAAAAACAGCACAAAGCCTTTTACTATAGACATACATTTTTAGAATCTTTGTTAGGCATTCCAAATCTCGAAAGAAAAAGGGGACTGTTCTATTACAATGTGTTAGGAAAACAATTTTCGATCTAGAAGAAAATAACGGGAATGGAAAGAAAATAAAATTGAATTCTTTTCTCACACCATACACAGATACCAATTCTAAATGACCAAAGAGTCTAAAAGTACACACGAGCTTTGCATCTTTAGTAAAATAATAATCAGACAATATCTTAAAAAGCACTATCTTTTGCAGTAATGAATAATTTATGATTTCACATTATTAATTAAATATACTTGATCTCTTGAAAACTAAGCACTCTATCACATCAAAGGCTCTATGAAGTCAGATAAAGGCAAGTTGAACACTGAAAATATTGACACTAAAGGTATTAACATGTGGAATTCTAAGATGTGTAAGAGAATCCTACAATGTTATCTGAGAAAAGAAAGCGTATCAATGGTAAACATGTAAAATGAAGAAATTAGAAGAGAAAATCCATAGCATGAGAAATGATTACATGGTTATCCAGCTTCAATTAAATCAAAGGGATAATATCAATCATGAGATATAATTTCATTGCTACTAGTTGGCCAAATATAATGTCTGACAGTGCAAATATTGAAGGTCATGTTGATAAACAAAACTCTTATATACTAATTTTGATATTATCTTGAAAAGTTATACATGTAGAATTATGTGACCCAAAATTTCAATGATCATTATCTCCCCTGTATAAGATCTTGAACATGTGTACACGAATGCTAAATACAGCACTGTGTGCAGTAGTGTTAACTGATTAGAAATAGCCTGATTATATATCAATAAGAGAATATTTAGAGACATTTTAACTAATTGGTTTATTTATTTATATTTATTTGATTATCATTATTATCATTTTATAGTGCTGACTATACTCCAGGCTGCCTACGTGCCAAGCAGGAACGCTGACATTGAAGAAGAGCCTCAGGTGACAAATGTTAAGAGTCAAAATTAGTGGTAAAAGTTAAGAATTTTGACATACAAAGAAATGTCAATCTTAAAAATATTTTATAAAAATTTTAGACTATAGACATACAAACATAAGTATTTTGTAGATGTATCTAAAAGCTACATATGCATGTAGATAAGGGTATGTTGTCATTTTCAAGGAAGAATAAAATATTTAAGATTTATGAGTGTGTATAAAATGAGGCAAGAAATATAATCAAAACTAATGCAGTAGATACTTCTGAGAAGTCAGAGATTTGTGGTGAGAACAAAAATCTAAGTGTAATATATATAGTGTTTTATTTTCTGGTTTAGTTCTCTTTACCCTGTGTTTATAGCATATGCACATATAACGTTGTAAGTGTGAAGAAAGCCTTAAAAATATTTACGACAGACTGAATTAAGATTTATGACAGAGGGAAGCGTAAAGTGCTGCGCTAACGACACCAAAGGCCCCAGAGGACTCCTGTGTGTTACAGGAAGTGTGGATACATGAGCAGATTCTCCACTAAAAGGACGGTGGATGCTCATGGAGAGAAAGAAAAGAGAGGAAGAGAATGAAATCTGATGAATTTCCAGGAAAGAGACAACAATGTGGAAGGATAACAAAGATTCTTTCCGGAATTACTAATTGTTTATTTCTATCTGGAGAATATATGGTCAGAAGCCGAGGCAGGAGAATTGCCTTGAGTTTGAGACCAGTCTGAATTACACAGTGAGCTCCGGATGAGCCTGATATATGGAGAGAGACCCTGTCTCAAAAAGCAAGGCAGCTAGCTAGCTGGATAAAACATAAGGTAAGGGAAGAGTTAAAATCGTTCAAGGGTAAGACGTAACAAGCTCTACATATCATAAAAGATTTTTTAATGTTATAACTTCATAGCTGGAGGAGCTCACTTCACATACTGAAATGAGCAAGAGGAAATAATAAATTGCAACGTGAATCCAGAAAGCTTTAAGATGGCTATAAACAACTTACAAAAAAGTTTGTTTTTTTTTCCAATAACAGTATCAGAAAAGACAGATAAAGCAAATGTCCAATGTTTGAACTAAAAGTTCTTTTTTTTTAAGGTGGGTGCATCTGAAAATTTATCCATCCTGGTGACATAGAATTTTTGTCCTTTACTTAAACAAACTATTGGACTCAATCTGACCAAAAGGATCTAGTGAAAAAGTGCACAACAGGTTGGTGGGCAGCCTATCACTGCATTTCAAATAGAAAACTCAGCATTCTGGAAGGAAAGGTCTTCTCCACGTCTCCTTGTACATGAAAGATAAATGGTCAAGAGGCAGCAAATCACCGATTCAAACAAATCTTCAATTTATAACAGTTTGGCAGTACATTTAAGGACCTGAATAGAATGTACAATTGAAATGCATGTATATCCATGCTTATAGCAGCACAAGTAACAATAGCTAAAATGTAGAAGATACACACATGTCCATCAACAAACTGATGGATACAAACCATGTGGAGTCTGTACATAAGCTTTTCATGAAGACAGATAGACTGGAAGATTTTCTAGCTAAATGGTCACACCTTAAGACCATTACGCTTAATGAAATGAACCAAAGAAATGTTAAATATCACATGGTTTCTTTAATATGGAAAATTAATAAATTTTCAATAAAATTCCTATGAAAATATTTTAGAAGAAAATAAAATGTAAGACAGATTCATCAACCACAATAGGATGATTACTTCTTAAGATTAAAAATAAACTCAACAAATAAAATGTGAATTTGAGAAAAAGAATCTACGCTTTGTCACAAAGATATAAATAATCAATATCCAAGAATATTACTCACTGAATCAGCCGCTAGATTCTTTCTACGTAAAAGAAGTTACTTTCCCACAATTAATTTGATTGTGAAACATCCATTCCCTAGATATGTTTAATAAAAAATCATTTTTGATTTCTTATTATTTTTTAAGTTCTTGGTTCAAAATCAATGCTAAGTATTGAACTGTCATTATGTTACCAACATCCAAATTCTTACCAGGTGAATGTGTGTGTTCCAGTCCTACATGTCTTTCCTACATTTCATGTTAGGATATACACAAAAGTCTACACTGAAGAAAGAAATTGTTAATGACATCATCAGAATTTTGGGATGTATCAGGAAAGAAAACAGAATGACCACACAGTTATTTCAGCAAATTAAGTGCCATATAGCCAATCAGTTTAGTGAACATTAAAAGTAAAACAAACAAACAAAAGGCATGGAAACAATAATGATCATGATCCTTATAGCACTGAACCTACACAGGAAGAGTTCTGAGTTACTAGATTTTAAAAGATGAGAAGAGATTTCAAATCTAAGTCTCTGATCTGTGAAGCAAGGGCCAACACTCCTGTTGCTGGGACTCTGAGGAGCTAGAATACCAGTTTCTACTGGTAACAAATGAAGCCTCAGTGAGAAAATCTCTTGCTAAGTTAATTCTGGGAGTGTCATCAAATATGTCAGGAGAAGCCACGTCATTTCTCCATGCTACTGCCACGCGGATCCATCTAGTGCCCCCTACTGGCAGAAGCTAAGAAGGAGCTAGCTTAACACGAAACTAAGAATGTAGTTTGTGGAATCCCAAAGCTAGCTCCACACACCTGACTATATCAGAGAAGACTTAGAGATGAGAGATTTAGAAAGAAGAGAAATGAAGCAGAGGAACCAGTGGCTGCCTTATAAGAGCTTTTCTGCTTTGACCTTGTAGTATAGACAACTATTTGGCACTGCACTCAGGACTCGGCCTGTTTCTTCTGCCTATTTACGCGGGCTTACTTCCCTGTCTGATTTTTTTTATTTTTTATTATTTTTATTTTTTTAGGGTGATTGAGTACATAAGTCTGGAAACACAGAGGGGAAATTATTAAGTGCTCAATCTCCTTGGCATTCCGTAATTTGGAACCGCTCATGTAAGAAATGGCAAATGCATAGGCAAAATCTGGCTTTAAAATCATGAATCATTACATGTAAGAAAGCCAAGGAGATCTAAGTTCTAACATACCCAAAACATATATTAAAAATTAGCTGACAGGAGGCTTCCTCTCTTGTCAATCAGTCACCACATAACCTCCAGCAAAAGACCATTTTGCTTGTTTGGAAATAACTGCTGAGGATCTCATCACCTAAGAATACAACAGAATATGCTGTTTTTATATAATTCCATAAAAAGAAACTCCCCTATTCAGAATTGAGTGTCCGTTTGATATTTTAAAAATACCCTCTTGCTGATCACTATTGCTTTATAGAACTTAGTTTAATTCTGTTTCATTTTGAGAATTTCTCTAGGTTCACCTGAATTTAGAGAAGTAATTAGAGCTGGGCCCAATGGCATGGGTATATAATCTCAATACTGTAGATAGTCGAAGCAGGAAGATCCCAAGTTCAAGCCTCGCCTGGGCTGCTTAGCGACTTAGTGATACCTCAAAAAACAAAAATAAGAAAATGAGCTAGGGATGTAGTTCAGCATGAAGGCACTAAGCTACATGCCCAGTACCACAAAAATAAAAAGAATTAGTAGAAAAATAAAATTTCTCTTCAAAATCATTGGAGGATGTCTTATAATACGAGGAGCTAAGCATTTTGTCACAGATCTGTCTTTTCCAGTGAGTCACAGTTACTCCATTTTTATTCCACTTGTAGCAATTTCAGAAACATCAGTATTGTACATTATTCATGGACTGTCAAAACCTGTAGATAATTCATTACCGGTTTCACTTTATACTTAATAAACCAAAAAATCCACCTAATCTCTTAGGGTGCATTTTTTTAGGTTAAAGAAATTTCAGTCACTTTCTCTTTCTCAGTTTTTCTCCCATCCTAACACACTTGACTAGATTTATGTTACCCCTTCAAACATAGACTCACATGAATGCCCGTCATTTTTAATAAAAAATAATTTTGAGGCAATAAAGTTAATTTATTGTAGTATAATTGTCAGTGTTATTATTATTTTCCATGCTTAATGTCATCTGTTTTATTGCTGAAAATGTAGTTTCCCACGAAAAGACTAAAGTCGACACATCTTAGTGTGTGTGTCTGTGGGTGTGTGTTTAGCACATTGCTTTCTTTATCAATATATCACCACACGTGACAGGCTCTGAGGAAAAAAATTAGACATTCAGAAGAATTTTCGCATTTTCTTTGCCACGTTTGTCTTCCTCAGTGAATACTTGGCTAATGTAAGTACACAATGACAACCTCAGCAAATGTCATACACATTTTTAAGCAGAGAGGTTTGTGAGCTAGAGAAGGCATGTTTAAGTACACAGAGACTGAAATGATTCAGTCTTGGTGGTTTTGATTGTGAATTACAAGCTTATGAAGTATGGACAAATTCAGTCCTTACAATTTCATTTTTAAAAAATTAAAAATTCTTTTGGAAAGTGAGAAGCACAAATGTTCTTTTGTGTCTCAAGTTTAGTCCCACAATACAAAGCAAATAGAAGTCCATAATAGACAAGCAAATATTGAGAAACTTTATTTAACTGAAAAGTTCCCTGCCTGATCCCTATGGCAATGGAAGTTAAATGTAAAATAAGACATAACCAAAAAATCAAATGCACAGCTTTGCACTTGAGAATTTATTCCATATTGGGATCAAACTCACGGACTTAATATTTTATCACTGAACTAAAGCTTATCACTGAGTTTTACCTTTAAATATGATATAATAAAAGTAGTAATGTTCCATATAACAAACTTAAAGTGTTACCTATTGAGCGACAGTAAGCCTTGTGGTTCCAAGATTTAAGTTTCCAGGACAGGACCCAGATTTTTCTGCATTTTATGAATTAATATTATGCAGACAGAATTCCATGAACAATGTTAATAATTCTACCATATTGTATTACTCTGCTTGGCTGAAAATTCCTATTCTCTCCTCACTATCAACACTGGACTTTTAAGGGATGAAAAAAAAAATTTTACAAACTTTAAAAGAGAATTACATTTTATTTTTAGTTGGGTTCTTACAACTAAGTGTAGAATTTAGCTAAACATGAAAAACACAATATCCCATTCTTAGAAAAGTAGAATAACATTAAAAAAATTTTGCCTGTGATGTCTTTAAATTTTTTTTGAAATGTATGTAGGTTTTAATATATAACATCTTGATAATAATGTTATGGTACATAAATAAGAGACAAAAAGAAATTCCCTTCAAATTATATTATTGTAGATTAAAACCCAAAAGTGCTCAGGGGATAAACATATGATTATGATTTTGAAAGACCCTATTTGTTTTTAATGATTTAGGTAAATCTGAACTTCAATTAAACAGTATTTGCCCATTTTTAATTTATGTACAGTTAAATTAAAAAGATATTTTCATGCTACATGCTTGAACCTCAGTCTCAATGCCATGGAGGCATGGCACACAGAACACCGTAACTTCTTTTTTATTTTTAAACTAATTTAATTCTTGTTGATGGTCAAAATGAGTGTTTTTGGACAACTTGTACCATGCTGAAATATATATTATATTTATTGATTACTCTGAAATATTTGCTGTGTGTGTGTGTATTTGAATATAGCAACTGCGAACCATCTTTTCTATGCTCTTACTCATTTACTAAACTGTATTTGAGCTATTATTGTTTCCATGACCAGTAGCTCATCTGTTGCAAAAGCTGCAAAGTCATCCTAGCATGTCATCCCCATGGAACATTCAAAAGGCTTGTGTTGTTTACCGAGCACCACAAAGAAGGCTTGTGCCATCATGTAAAATCCTCCTTCTCGAAGACAATTTGGAAGTATATTGGAATCACCATGTTCAACAATCAGAGATTTCTTTGCGACAAAGGGCACATTCTATAGTTTTGACGAGAGAAAATTTTATACAAAGAAACTGGTATTTGCACTAATTGATCACTCACAGCCACATAAAAAGTAACGAATGGTCATTTTAAAAAGGTAGTTTATAAACATATATAAGTAGGCTAAATATTCTAATTTTAAGCTACCTCTCAAACAACGCATGCCTTTTTTTTCCTGTGCTAGGAGATGGAATCAAAGTCTCCATAATTATTTTATTTTATTATTCAACAAAATTTTATTTTATTTATTTTTTTCAATGTGTACCTTGGTAGCATAAAGTAAAATAATTACTATTTCGAGTACTATTTTCCAAAGTGTGAAGATAAGAATATGTGTGACCATTCTGCTAGTCTTATTAATATGGTATCATAAAATTTTTACTAGACTAAATATTTAAAATACTATAATAAATGTAGAAATCAAGTCAGGAGATCAGGTGAAAAATATGAAAAAAAATTGAATATATTAAAATTTATAAGTTCTCAATTTTGAATTTCTCAGGCATTCTAAATGGACAAGAAAGTTTTATAATGTAGACTAAAAATCAATTAAGTCACATTTAGAGAACTCTGGGCACACCTCGCATTTATGAGTAGAAGATTTTGATTCAGCAAGATGGAACAATGATTATAATTTAAAACAACAACTTTACAAGACAATGGAGCTAGGTATTTGTATATATGACACAGAACGAAGCAGGTTTCGGTCACTTCGATTTTCAAGCCATGCCGATTCCTTTGGGCTTTGTAAGGAGGCTACCACCATGCATGATAAAACACCTGCCTCTACGTATTATTGTTCCTGTGAGAGCCGTCTTCAGAGCTGCTAAAGATCACATTATATATAAGCTTCCACTGTTGAAAAGGCCAGTGGAAAGCTGTAAACTGAAAGGTCATTACCTTCTGTGACTCAGAGAAAGGAAAGTGCTCTGCTATTTCTAATTAAGTTATCTTCCATTTATCAAATCTATGTGAACTCTGAAAATTATTTGGGAGTTACATTTCACTAAATGAAAGGGACCATTCTTCTTTGGGAACATCTTTAAGACAGTTTTTTGACTTGAGTCTGAGTTGTGCTTGCCCTAAGATACAGATTTTACAGACTGCAGGCATGTCTGGAGGATTAGTGGGGCAGTTCCCTCGTAGTTCTTTAAATATAAGAAATTGAGGTTTTCTTTTTTTCTTTCTTTCTCTTAAGTTGAAAATTAGTTTTTCTTTTAATTTTATTCTGGCTGCCTTTAAACTTTCTTAGCAAAGTTCTATTTCTGATTCCTGTAGAGAAGAAAATAGTATTTGAAAAATGTTTTTAAAGGTGAACAAAAGAAATCTTTCACTCAGGTTTCCAGGAAATATTGAAAGTTGCAGACTTGGGAGATCTGAGTGCGGTAGACTGTCAATTAACAGAGATGTTGTCAGTCACGTTGACGTCACACATGTAAGAGCATATGATGTCTTGGCGTGAATATCGATCCTTCAGAGAATGAGAAAGCACATGGAAGAAAACAATGCATAGCAAGGAAACAATTTTCTAGAAACTTCTAAGTGAACTAGCTATTGTAGTTGTGTTTGGAAGAGGAGGCCTACAGGTTTGCATGTGAAATATTTAATATGCATTTAAAGGACCCATCATTTTGTAACTATTTACCCATTTGGGGTCCACATTTTTGAATCTCAAGATTGATGACAGCAATTTTAGAAGTGATTCAGATCTACTTCTTTACATTAATTATCAGAAAACTAAAGTATGGACAGGGGCTGGAGGAATGGCTCAGTGGTTAAAGCGCTTGAGCAAGCGCTAAGGCAAGCGCTAAGTACCCGAGTTCGATTCCCCAGCAACACATAAGCTGGGCGTGGTGGTGCACGCCTGTAATCCCAGCAGTCAGGAGGCTGAGACAGGAGCATTGCCGTGAGTCCAAGGGCAGCCTGGGCTCTGAAGTGAATTCAGGACCAGCCTGGACCACAGAGCGAGACCCTGTCTCAAAAAAAAATAAATAAAAAAATAAATAAATAAATAAATAAAGTGTGGACAGTCTAACCAATTTTGTAATGACCTGTACATACTTAAATCTGCACCTAAAATCTAATTCTCTTCTCATACCCTTGAGATTTTTCACTATGTATCTTTGACTCTACTAGAACATTCAAGTTATCAAGGTATTTGCTAATCACCTCACGCATGCAATGTTTTAAGCCTTATACTAAAGCTATTTTCTGCATTAAATGGCACAATCTTGTAGGAAACATAAATTTTAAGAGGCGAAAATAGTCAGTGTGCTAAATATCTTTCTGTGGTACTCTGTTTTCTTAACACTGTGAAGTAAGGGTCTTAAGTATTGAATCTTTTCCAGTAAGTAACGGAAGTGTGGCAGAAATCTGGGAGTATAATGCAGTTGAAGGAAGAAACCAGGACATGTGCCTGCTCCAGAGACAGTGTCAGTCACCCCAGGAATTGCCCAGCCTCCATTAAAATCATCCTAGGGCAGGAGTAGTGTCCATTAGAATATGAATTTTCTTTCCTTGTAAAATGCGCCCTTACGTTTTTCTACATACTTGGCAAATAAGAAATATCCTTAATACTCATGTATAAATTGTTCATTCTGCCTTGGGAAACACACTCCATTTAAATATTTTTACTAACACCGGTCTCCAATTTGTACTGACAGGTGGCTATTAAGTCCAGAGAAACAAAAATCCACTAAAAGGGCATGTAAAAACATCATTGATTAATTTACATTTTATATGCTATCCTGATAATTTTTTAAAAAGACTGTTTCCAATGGTTTAGCTATTGAGGTTTCTGTATTTCCAAGTAACGATTTTGAGTGTATTTCTTCTACGAGGTTATGCATTCCCGGTAATGGTTCCATTAATTATCCCTGAACTTCTCCTAAAGTGCTTTCATTTAGACTTTTCCATTTGTTCTCCTAAATATTCCACCAGTCTAGTGACTTTTGCTCATGACCTTTTCTGCAACGTAATCATGGCTTTTGTGAAATGTATCTCTCACTTTTTTGACTAACCTATCACTCATTCTCAAAATCATCTTTGCTCTTTTATCCTTAGTGTAGATTCTGTGAAGACATGCCCCATAATTCTTGAAAGTATGGTATATTCTCAAATCTCTTCAATCCTTTGGGAGTAACTATGGCTGCTAATGCTTTTGGGGCTGAAATTTTCAGAAAATAAACTGTAAAGTTAACTTGAGTCATTTTGTTTAGAAACATAAGAGAATAAATAAGGTGCCTGTCACTTTGGGCATAGAGTACAAGGTGCCGTATTCATCCTGCATATTTTGAAAAGAAAAATATATAAATGTTACCCTTCAGGCATTGAACAACAGATGGTGTATGACATGGCAGCTGAAAGAAAAAACAAACATCAAAGTATACCTGACTTATGATGTCTTGGTGTGAATATCGATCCTTCAGAGAATGAGAAAACACATGGAAGGAAACAGTGCACAGCAAGGAAACAATTTTCCAGAAATTTCTAAGTAAACTAGTTACTGTAGTTTGCTGTCTGTCATCTATTTAATCAGCGAGTAGAATGGAAGCCTAAACAAGATACTGCCGAATTGCCATGTGGCAGAGGCAGAGGGCAGCGGGTAGGGACGTCAAGGTGACTCAGATTTAAGTAGAGACAACTAGAGTGGAGGCAATAAAACAAATGAATGAAAGTACTAATACAGAAATATTTATGATCACAGAAGCATTAAGCAAAGTAAAACAGCTAGGTACAGAAGATGTATAAAAGGTATTTGAAATTACATAGAAAAATGAAAACTGGACACATGGAGTTCAGTAGACAGGGAAGATGGAACCAACAAAAAGACACACGAGATCCTGTGTTGAAAAAAAAAAAATGATCAATGCTGTGTTACGGGAAGAAACACAGGCACATTTGGTAATTTAAAGATTATTGTAGCCACCTAAGAACAGTCAATAGATGTGTAATTAAATTTAATTGAAATGCGGGCTAAGTTTAAGGTAATAAATATTAAATGCTGTCACTCACCATCTTGTACTAATCGCATTTTATTTTTTCCGCAATCTTTGTATTCCTGTGAACTTGGAACTTGTAATAATCGCATTCAGCCAGAGGAATCATTGCACATACAGGTCACATTCAGATCTTTCCTATTTCTCTTACCTTTTTTCACCTAAATTCCCTCTTCCCCTCCACAAATTCTATCTTTCTTTTTTCTTTCCTCACTCTTTTATTTTGCTTTCTTTACTTCACTTTTTTTTTGTAATTTGGTTTTCTTATATTAGAGAAACCATGCAGTTGTTACAACATATACGACTGGGGCTGGAGGAATGGCACAACCGTTAAAGTACTTTCCGTGCAAGCACAAGGCCCTGTGTTTGATTTCTCAGCACTACATAAAGCTAGTCATGGTGGCCCATGCCTATAATCTCAGCACTTGGGAGACTGATGCAGGCGGATTGTCCTGAGTCCAAAACCGTTGTGGGCTACACCAGTGAATGCAGACTGAGCTACAGACTGAGATCTTGTCTCAAAACAAACAAACAACAACAACAACAAAAACACATATATGTCTGTTTCATTTTACTAAGCTGACGGTGCATCCATTTTTCTACAAATGGCTCAAATTTGTCTTTTTCCTCACAAAGTAATACTCCATTGTGGATATGTGCCACCTCTTCTTTCCATGTATATGTGGATAAACATCTGATATTAGAAATTGCTCTCCAGCACATTTCAGCCTATTGTCAAAGATAGGGTAGGTGAAGAGGTCGAGATTGTCTCTGCATCCTCAGTTCAGCTGCATTTATCAGCCTGTCTGTTACTGTACCAATAGCATACAGTTTTCATCGCTGATGTCCAGTATTGGGCAATGCCTCTGGCTTTTTTCTTATTGTTTAGGGTTGCTTTGGCGACTTAGGGTCTCATGTGGTTTTATATAAATTTCAAGATCTTTTTTTTTTGGATTCATGAAATATGCTGATTGAATTTTGGCCGGAGCTACATTGAATCTGGAATAATGATCATTTTGACAATATTGATTCTGCTTGTCCAGAAGCAGAGGTTGTCTTTCCATTTTCTAATGCCTTCTTCAATTTCTCTTGTCAAAATACTGTACTGTTTATTGCAGAAGTCTGCCACATCCTCGGTTAGAATGATTCCTAAGTTTTTAATTTTTTGAAGCTACCATGGATGGATTATTTTCTGATCTCTTTCTCTTTGTGTTCATTCTTGGTGTACAAGAACACTATTGATTTTTGTGTGCTGATTTTGTAACCTGCAACTTGGCCAGATTTATTAGTTGTAAGAGTCTTCTGGTGAAAACTTTGGGCCTTTCTATATGAGGGAAAATACTGAGTATAAGGACACTTTGAATTTATATATATATATATATATATATATATATATATACTAATTACCTTTATTTACTTCTCTCCTTTGATTGCACTAGGCCATATTTTAGTCACTCAAACATCATCTTTGCCTATTGTTACTATTGTGCTGTGTTTCAACCAGATTGCTTATTTATTCTGTGTTTGCATGAGTATAGTATTGAGGTTCAAATCCAAGGTCTTCACATTGATCTGTAACCCCTCTCTTTTTATTCTTAATTTTGAGGCAGGGTTTTGCTAAGTCCTAAGTTATCTAGGCGAGGCTTGTACTTGTAATTCTTCTGCCTCAACTTCAAGAGTGCTGGAATTACAGGCTTGCATCACCAGACCAAGCTTGCATTCAGATTGTGATAAATTTCAGAAACTCTCATCGTGGACTTAAACTGATAGTTTGTTGTAGATAAATTATACAACCAAAAACGTAGCAAATAAAGTAACCATCATGCTTAGCAAGGTGAGGCAAACTCAGAAAGGCAAGCGTTGCATGTTTTCTCTCATATGAGAAATCCAGAATATAGGCATTTTTTAAAGCCAAACAGGTGTGACAGAGGTTTGGAGAGGAGGGGCATGAAGAAGGGAACAGGAGGGACAATACGGGGGGGGGGGGGGAATTATCATGTGGTCAGGATATATATGTGCATAAAATTCCCACATTCTGTGTAACCATTGCATACTACATATATTTACTAATAACTATTGGGAAAAAACAAGTATAATGAAATGATACCCCTATTTGATGGTAAAAAATATTTTCTCTGCACATTTTCAGAATGTGTGATATATATATATATATATATATATATATATATATATATATATATATGCCTGTCTGTCTAATTGTCTATCAGTCTAACCTGTATTTGGAAAACTAAATGATCAAGAAAATATTTTAGAAATTATATGTTCTTTATTTAGAAAGTCAGATGCAGAGTGGAAAGTGGTCTATATAGAGGCTGCTTCCTGTCCTCCCCCCACTGGGAGGAAAATATTGTATACAATAACTTTTTCTCTATTTCCTGTAATTTTCGCTATGTATAAGAGACATTGTTTCTAAAACAATTGTTTGACTACTGAGGGTTTAGACAAGACCCTGACATGCTCCGCAGGCACTCTGCTGAGAAGACGGTCACAGGATAGTACCTTCTCTTAAGAGGGATCTTTCCCATGGATCAACAACAGCGACAGCAAAGGAACAACTCCAAAGGGGAAGAAGCAAATTCTTTTATTATGGATCCATTTATCAACATGATCTTTTCAACTGAACCTTAAGTTGAAATTCAAGGCAAGGATAAAAAATAGTGGCTTGTCATGTAGCTTTAGGTAAATAGATTTGAATCCCAACCTTATTGCCCTGGGACCTTACTGTCTGCTATTTTAGTGACCTTCTGGGATAATTACGGTCACCATTTACAGAGTATATTGATTAAGTAATTAATAGATGATGATAAACTCAGGCTTTGCTAAGTGTACACTGCAGCAGGGGCAGAGGCGGAGCAGGTGCAGAACAGTAACCTCCCACCTGTGTGATAGCAGAGCTCGCAGCATGAGCATTTCAGCATTCTATCTATTCCAGATTTGGAGAAATAGAAGTGCTCTGGCCATTCGCCTCCATTGGCTAGTAATTTGATAATGCTCCGATGCTCAGTTCATGAAAGACATTACAAGCAACTACTTATCACATGCAAAGGAGAAGACCGAACTGCTCAGGTCCGACACGTCATCACACAGAATTTTCACGTGTGTTCTCCACTATCTTTATTATCTTTAACGCCATTTCATGCATTGTTGAAAATCATCGTTCCCTTACATTCTGAAAAAGTGAAACATTTCTAAAGAAAGCACTTTATTTAAATCAAAAAGCAAGGAAGCGTTATGACTTCCTATATCACTTTATTTATAAATGCTTAATTGTTTGCTTATGTGCTCAACTGTATACACAGTAAATATGTATATATCATATATATATGCAAACCAATATATATAGTTAGCATTTCTTGTGATTAACATAAGTTATTTTTATTATGGCAATAAACTGGATATGTAAGGTAAATGCAATATGCATATATATTTTAAAATTGTTTTTAAAAGATTATTACTTATTACAGTAGTTATATTTTTAGCAGGGTTGGAAACATTTTTTTAGACAGGGTATCTATCTCTCTGCATCTCTAGGTATATCATTTAAATATTATTTTTTATAATGAGTAAGAAAGCCACAAATTTTAAGGTGATGATTAATCTTTCACCAAATAATAGAAATGATACAATTTTTAAAAAATTAAGAAAGAAGGTGCTAACTGGTCACACTAAGAAAAGCTAGGTATGAGGTATTGCTCATAGTACTTAGCTGAATTTGACTGTCTCTCAAAGAAAATTTATATTAAAACAGAGTGCTGTAGACTATAAATATGATTTATTGCCAAATGAAATATTGAAAATCATGACAAAATATGTTGTTGAAATTTTGTATGCATATTGACAATTTTCCAAATGTCATATGTATACAATTATTAAAATTAGGAATTATTATTAATATGTTTTATTTAAGATGATTATTAAAACCATTAACTATCAACAGACTACTCAATTTTTAAAGCAACATATTTACATTATTAACAATGTCATACCCCACAATTACTATTTAAATTTTAATGGTCAGCAGCTGGGATAATCACACATTTTCTCTTTCTGTATGCCTGAATAGTGAATTTATGTTTTCTAAGGTATTATTTTGATCTTAATTTTATAAAAATTTGAACTACTAAACAAGATACTAGCCTTTCTCATTAATCTTTGTTTTTGACAGGAAAATAGGTGGCTTTTTTCAATTCATTTTTGCCCATTTTATTAATATGCATATGTGTTATACATTGTGTTTTCACTGAACTTGAGTATTTTGTGCACTTACATATTGCGTCAGAGTTGGAAACTCCTACCCTCTCTCTTTAGGACCCTCACCCTCCTGACTAACTCCCACTATGGCTCCTATTTAGTTCTATCAGATGATCGTATTCTGGCTTTCTCATATTAGAGAAGTCTTATCGTGACTTTTCTAAGCCTTAAATTTGGCTCACATAAATGCAGGGGCTGAGAAGTTTCAGAATCTTGTTTGAAACCTAGAGATACTGAAGAGGTAGCTTTTAGTTCTTGTCAAATGTAAAAGCTTGAGACTGGGGAAAGATGATGTGAACTTTCAGTTCATATATGGGAAAAGACTGATAAACCAACTCAGAAAATGCCAGTCAGAAAATGCCTTTTATGCTATTTAGACGTTCAATGGAAGCCTCAGAGCAAGCCAGATCGAAAAAAAAAGTTTTAAACAATCATTCAATTCAAATGGTGAGTACATGCAGAAACATACTGAGAGATACACCAGCTAAGTTTCCACATGAGCATGGTCATAGATACACAAGTTTACTTCTAATATGAACAAATTATTTATTTTCATGCTAGTTCACAGGATGATAAAAAATACTGGTCTCAGTAATTTTTTTGTAGATGGAAATAATCAATTTCTGACTCCCACACTTAAAGAGCAGTAATCTAATTTGGTTCACATTTTAAAGGGTTTCAATGTCTATATACTGCTGGCTCCCCAGCAGAAACAGCATAGAGAAAGGGTGCAACAGAGCAAAGACAACTCCTAGTGGCCCAAAAAATAGAATAAGGAAATAGCAGAGTGAGGGATCAGTTCCAGTACTCAAGGTCAGGCCTGTGAAGCTTACAGACACACCTAGAAGTATGCTCCTCCAACCCCTGGAGTTGCTCTCAAGCCAATCAGCTTGACACAGTCAAGTTTATATCTTACATTCCACTCCTTTTTAAGTTCATGCTCAAGCACATCTCTTTAAGCCACATCACATAATGTCTATCTTATCATCAGGTAATGATTCATCATAGCATGGTATAACCAAAATGCAACTCAAAAGTTCCAGCATTTTTTTTAAGTCAAGTCAAAACTTCTTCAGAAAGTCAAAACAAACTCTTAGCTGTGAATTTCTGGGGGAGCAGAGATAATCAGATAGTCCCGGGATATAATGGCAGAGAGTGATATAAAATAATCGAGCCAAAGCAAGACTGAAATCCAGCAGGACAAACATTAAGTCTTATGTTTCAATGTATAGCATCTATGGCACTGAGTGATGAGATGCACATTCCAGGCATCTTGAGTGTCTCCAGCTCTGTGACTACAACCACACAACATCTCTCCTGGGCTGGCTTCATCCATAATTTGTAGCTTTCCCAGGCAGACATTTCATGTTCCAGGTATCACCAATTTCCTGGCATCTCTATTTCACCTTTGATTTTTATCCTCACAATCTCACGCATACCTTCTCAGCAAATCCCTGCTTGGCCTCGGGGGTCTTTTCTAAATACTAGGTAGAGCCTCTCAAGGTCAAAACCTCTCTGACAGCTCCCAAACCTACCAAGTTGACACAATCAAACTTGGTTGTCACATTTGTATATTTTCATGTATAAACTTTTACTCACTTAGATATATGTTATCACTTCATATCAAAATATGTAATATTTTTATTCTTAATATCACAGGTATTCTTATTAAGAAAACTGAGGACTTAGTCCATTCTCTTAGCAAAGAATTATGTAGTTGTTTTAAAAGACAAAAAGAAAAAAATCAGTGTGTTCAAGGGCCACTTGGGCTATATAGTGGACAAGGCTGGACTATAGAGTCAGACCTTGTCTCAAAAACATTAGAATTTTATTATATTTAATATTTAAATGGATATTTGAAATTACATTATGAAGTTCTACAGAGCTTCTTCTTGGGTGAAAAAAAAAAGGAGCTTAGAAGTTTTCCCTCCATACAATGACAGGGACCACAATCAGGATTTTCCTAAGTGTTCAATCAGTTGACAGGGAAGGTGATCCCAAGCTATCAAGACCACCCTGTGGAGGAAAAATTGAGCAGGTGCTATCAACTCATCTTCACTCTTTTCTAGCATCTTATGGGATGCTGAAGACCATTTGCTGCTTTGCTACGACAAAATAAGAAGGCGGAGAAGCTGTATATACCTTCGAAACACTAAATAATGACAGGGCACTTGGGAACCTGAAAATCTGTTAAAGGGATTATTAAGAGGGGTTGAGCTGCTTCAATATGGCTGTCTCTCCCCATCATTGGAAGGTGTATAACCAGAGAGGAATTCTCACTTTAGAGAACTGTGTCACAATGAAGTTGTTTCCTACCTAGGCAAAGACACCGTGAAGAAAATGTTGTGACCTTTACAGTGAAATGCGCTGGATGTCACTGCCCAGTAGACTCATCTTAAGATATAACTACATTCTACATCAGATTAGAAAATCTCTGCGGTTGGTACTTGACCTTCTTCTGTTTTCTCCTCGGTTTCCTCTTCAAAGACAGCAGAATCCCAAGAGAAGCAAAGTGAGAACGCTCACCAACCCCTCCTCTGCCAAATCCTAGCCAGAAGAGGTGAGCAGTAGAGAAGGTTTCTCTCCTGGACCTTCTTGTGCTTAACATATCCTGGAGGTTAGAACTTGCTCAGGTCTAAGTATCTAACTGTCTTTAAGTAAGATGACTATATGATTCCCATTCAGATTGAGATATTTTTGAAAAAAACAAAAGAGCTCCTAAAATAAACTACAGCTATTAATTAAAATAAAATGGTGTAAACTTTCCAAATGTACAATAATCCCGTTCTTTGGAGAGGAAAAAAGAAAATCAACAATAATAAAAACAAAACCCTTTTAATGTTTGCAATCTATTTAGGTCAGATTAGTCAAGAATGATCACACTTTTTATGCAAAACTGACCTCAATGATAATTTTAGCAATAAGTTAATTAAAACAGGGTCAACCACACGAACCACATGTCTTTATTCCACTTTCCCGTTGCCAGAAGGCAGTCAACTGAAAACTAATGGAGCGTTAAACAGAGACTTGATTCAAATGCTATCACAGTAAATGATTAAACCTGTAATGTTAGAATACAAATGCATCGCAAAATAAAAGGTAATGAGACTTTTTTGTTACAGAGTATAGGAGTGTAAGCAGGAGTAGCAGGAATTTTGAGGAGAAAACCGAGCAAATGAAGAGTGAGCACAACCCAAGTGGTCTGTTAGGAAACGTTTCTTTCTATCTGTCATTTCTCAAGATAGATGGCCATGGGGAATGTTCTGCATTTTTTTTTTTTTTGAGACAGGGTCTCTCTGAAGTCCAGGTTGATCCTGACCTCTTTGCGGAGACCAGGTTGACCTCAAATTCACAGCAAACCAACTGCTTCAGGCTCCTGATTAGTGGGATTATTACCGACACGTGCTACCACGCCCAGCCTTACGTGGTGTGGTGCTGTGGGAATCGAACTCAGGCCTTGAGCTCGCTTGCAAAGGCAAGCCCTTGAAAGACTGGGTGATTCCTCCAGCCCCTGGTCTGCATTTTAACGCTTAATTAGACTTGGCGGAAACACAAAGCTCTAGGCGCATGTGGCTAAAAGAACCTTGATGGCAGTGTGGTACAGGTGCGGCCACACAGACAGATGCGAGTTCTGGGTCAAGCCACACTAGGGAACGACCAGCCATGGACTCAGTGGGGACTTCTCTTCATCAGAACATAAGTCTTTAATCATTTATTTTGTACTGTAATCATGAGACATTTAAGTGTTACAGAAGCCTGAAAAGAAGAAATGAAAAGCCAACTGCAGACTCTCCGTTCAGTTTAGTCACCCTTATTCCGACGCTAAATTTACTTTCCTTTTTGTTTTATGTAGTTTTCAGGAACTAAAGTACTCTACATACAATGAAATTCCTTTGAAAAGAATTCCCTAAACACATCCATGAGCCTACTTGTGGTGTTTTGGATCTGGAGTGTCCCTCAGAAGGTTTAAATTCTTATGGATACTGTGCAGGATTGGGAGGTGAGGTCAGGCTGGAGAGGGACAGATGCTTGGGGGTTGACCCGGAAGGGTGTGTGCTGATTCTGCCTTTCCTAGCAGTGTCACTATGTACCACCATGTTGTGAGGATCTCTGCTGCTGGGGCTCTGTCTCTAGCCCTGCCTCCACTCCTGCCCCACCATGTGCTTCCGCTGATTTCCAGCCGCCCACCTGTGACTGAACTATGACCTTCTGAAACTGTAAACTACAATAAATCTTTCCTTCCTAAGTTGTGGATGTCAGGAATTAAGTCACAACAATAAAAAGTAACTAAGACACTACTCAACAAAATTATAATACTATTTATTTGGTGTGCTTTAAATATAAAATTCAAGAATTCAATCAAAACCGTTGCTTGTGTGTCTTTAAATTTTTTTTTTATAAATGTTCCCATTTTTCAGGGCTATCATTCCACAACCTGCTTATGTTCACTTAACATTGCTCAATAATTTCATATATCTGATTCACGCAGTTCTACGTCATTAAATTCAACTGCTACTTCCCCACTTCACAATGGGTTAAGTTAGGATTTCCTGACTCAACCATCATTTAAAAATACTACTCATTAAGTAGAACTGATACTTCAATTCTTCTACTTTAGTGTTAAACATTGATCTTCTCTTGGTGCAATGTTTTGAAAATCCCTTCCAGAATCCAGGTGGAAATTTAATTGCCTCGGTGGCAACGTGAACAGACGGGACCTTTAAGATGCGATGACATTATGAGGCATATCCTCTTGAATGGTTAACTCTTTTACCCTAGAAGTGGCTCAGTTGTCACAGGAAAGTTAATCTTCCCCTCTCTTCCTCCTTTTTCCTCATATAAACTCTTGCCAAGCCCCCACATTCTGCAATGTTATTAGACAGCAGGAAACCCCTTTCCAGAGGTTGGCATTCTTTTACTGGACTTTTCCTTCTCCCAAAATTCCAAGCCACACAACTAATATTTAAAATTTACCCAATCCATGGCATTCTATTATGGTGGCAGAAAATATACTAAAATAACCCTGTCTATGTTAGACAGTTGTTGAGTTCCACAACTCCCAGCAAACCAGTCATGAATCATACTGCATCTCCAGGATTTTCTAGATTCAAATGCTTGATAAAGTACATGAAATATTTGAGAGTTTAGTGTGATATTCTCTTTCTGTTAGATGACTTTTGAGGTAATGTAAATATTTTAAGTTCCAGGGAGGCTGGGCTAACCTGTGATATTTGGGAACTTACATATATTCAATGTTTTAAGTAGATGATTAACCTACAATATTTTCATTTTCCAGTGTGTTTATCTGGTTGTAATTCCACTGTAACATGAGAGGAGCTTATATTTCAAATAATATAAATATAATTATCCTGCAGATGTGTCCCTGAATAGCTATATGTGGGTTCTGTGGGAGATATATTCAGATTTCAGGGCATGAACAGCTTTGCCAAGTCTGATCACATGTGTTTCCGGAGTGACTGCCATGTCATGGCTCCATTATCTATGTGTGAGTCTTCAAATTGCAGTGATCTCTAACATTTGATGTTACTCACCTCTAAAAAGAATTAATGTATGAAAATATTGTTTTTATTCTTAATTTTCTGTTCAGATATTTTGCCACTAAAGACTTTTTCTTTATTTGCATCTACTAAACTTAATTAATTTGTGTACAAGTATGTTTGCATATATATTTAGATAAATACAGGTTTACAGTCACATAAACATTTTCTAATTCAATTGCATTAAGATTGGAGATATTTGTTGCAACATTTTTGACTGTTTTTAAATTTATTGTTTGGCTTAAATTGTGTCTTAGTTTCTCATACTTGGGACAGAATATTTGACACCACAGTGTAAGGAAGGAAAGTTTAATGTTATGGTACAGTTTCAGAAGGTCTCATTCTATTCATGGGTGGCTGCCATGGAGGAGCACATGACAGGAGGAAATGCAAGAGAAGTGTTGTCTGCAGCAAGGTGCACATGAAGAAGAGAAAAGCTACCATTCTAGGTCCTGCCCCAGTGGCCCGCCCTTCTGGGTCACCCACCTGTGTTCCGCTCCCTCTGAGCAGTCCCCACCTCTCTATAGCACATGGGTCCCCAAGCATCCGACTGTATACAAACAAGACTTCTGTGAGATACTCTGCATCCAAACCACAACAGATAGTATTCAATGGTCATACATTTCAGTGTATCCATAACTGAGTGTATAATAAAATTAAGTAGATTTTTAAATCTATGATAGAGTTAAATTAATCACCTATCTTGTATCCATAATTTTACTGTTTTGATTTATTATATTTACTACATTTTGTCAAATTTTAGAACAAGCTTCTGATAGAGGTATATTGAAATTTTCAATGTTAATTTTTATTGGTTTTGATAACTGGATCTTTGAATCTGCTTTTTGATGCAAATATTGGGGATACATTTACTTAATGGGTCTATATTATTGTAATGACTATTATACCTCCTGACTTGAATTCTATATCTTGTTATTTTTTTCAATTACAGAAACTTTACATTGTACTTATTTGGTAACTAATTTTTTTGGAGATTTCTAGGTGTACTATTGGTATCTGTTTATGTTTATTTGTTTTTGTTTGTTGTTTTCTCTGGTAGCTAGCATGTATTCTGTTTCCTCAAAAAAAGTCTTGAACTTTTTCTTTGAATGGATTACCTTTATCTCCTTTGTAGTATTTTGATTATGGGAAGTTTTGCTTTTTTGTTTTGTTTTGTTTTGTTTTTCTAAGAGGGCTGAGGATGCACTTTCTCAGTTAAAGTGCTTTCCTAGTGCTTGCACTTTCATTCTGCAGCACCACAGAAAATGAGTGTGGCAATGCATGTCTATAATCCCATAATCCCAGGATCTGGGAGGCTAAATCAGAAGAATCACTCTCTTTTCAAGGCCATTTGGGGCTCTATACTGAGCTCAGGACTTGCCTGGACTGAAATAGCAGACCAGACAAAAGAAAAACTCATTTACAATATTATAGGATACCTTTCCTCATGTTCCAAAAATTTTTAAATATTCACTACCTCTCACTGTCTCACTCCTCACCTTTGTGTCACTCTTTGCCAAATCTTAGACTTTTTTGGTCCATGTTGTCAATCTTCCTATACAACCTGATTTTGCTAATGAAATTGGAGTGGACATAGTAACATTGATATATGCATAGAAGCATTTCCAGTAGTATATGATTTTGCCACGATGTCTTTCTTCTCTGACATAAGACGAGAGGATCCCAAATAAAAGCCCCTCTACTAGCTGGAGTCACAGAATAAAGATTATGTGGAATCAAGCCAAGAAGAACCCCAGATTGAGAATGGACACATATCAGGCTCAGTGAAGTTTACCTTTCAAAGTTTAAGATTCTGAACTTTTTGAATTATATTTAAGCAAACAAAACTCTGTTGTAAACTAACTGGGAAACGGATCAATTTGCTTTATTTTCCCCCAATCTTTCCTTTTTCCACTTGATCAATTCTGAAGAACATGAAATTTCCTAGTTTCCTTCCCCTTTCTTCAAAAACTTCAAATTACGTTCACACCTTTTCCAATTGATGTCCTTATGTTCCCTATTCACTAAGAGTTCAGCAAGCCTCAATTACCAAGTAACCAGTCTGCCCCAACCTACAAAAAGTTCTTGACCTGAATTGATAATTCACTTTCATTTTATTTCACAGAGGTGTTTATTTTCTTTTTCATAGTCAGTGCTTTATTATATTTACAGATATATGTGTTCATTGTTTAAAAGACTAATTGTTTGCATTTTTGTAGTCTTTCTTTGTCTGGCTTATTTCTCCTTTTCTGGTGGTTTTGTGGCTTTTGTGCAGATCTAGATCTTACAAGATTTTACCTTAATATCAACGCTGGATATGTTGAAATATCAATCTAGTGGAAGTTTTGCTCAAGTCTTGAGTATGTTTTGCCTTTCTTCTGCTAAGTAGGATATATTTCAACATAAACTGGAATCCAACCTCAGGTACAGTAGTGTTTCTTTTTTCCCCTGGGCCAGAGACCCCCTGAATAATACTGACATATTCTATGAATAGAAAAGAGGTTTCAAACCTTGGAACAACTCCAGTTTATCAATTCTTCTCTATCAAACTCGTACTTAAAGATGGGAATGTTTTCAAATCTTCACAAAGTTTCTCTATAGATAGAATGAGTTTCACACTCATTCTAGTCATTTTGGTTGTTATAATTTCTCAAGATCTAAGCTCTCATCTGCTCGTTTCTGAAGCTTCACTTATCATTTTGGATTTTCGGCTATGAAAATATAAATAACTCTCAGCTTGGCTTCAGTTATTTTACTTTCTCTTTGTTAATACTCTCTGGCATTGAAATGTATATGGAGCGAAGTGGCTCTTCAAAGCATATACTTACCATAACAGAATAGTGATATTTGGTTCATTCCATGAATTTTCTTTAAAGCAGATTCTCTGAGGTAAGGAGAGACAGACAAAACGTGGTTCATTTCCTCCAACAATCATAATCAAGGGTTCTTTCATCCTAAATTTATCATAAAATCACAACTGCATAATGGTCTTAGTTACTTCTTGCCAGACCAAAATACCTGATATCCGCAATTTAAGGGATGAAAGATTTAGTTTAGCTTACAGGGAAGATCTCACACAGTCCATTCCTGGATGGCTGACAGGGGCGGCAGCACAGGGTACAGGCAAAGCCAGGTCAAAGTTGTTCACACACGTAGTAGAAAGGAAGCCGACCAAGCTAGTGTACTTCCAGGTCATGTCCCAGTGAACTGACCCTTTCAACCAACCCTTACTAGCACATGATTCCATGGGTATTCCAGAACATCCAAACACATGGGGCACTTGGGGGACATTCCAGATCTGAACCTTAGCAATAGTAAACATTAATCAGTTTCAAGAAAAACACAAACATATCACATAAAGAAAGTCTATGACACTTATTAGCTTCTCTCTTTCTCTCTCTCTTTCTCTGATATGTCCTTGTACACAGAAATAATCATGGTACTATTATGACTATTATAGCTAAGGCAGTCGTTGTTATGGTTTGGATGTGGAGTGCTCCTCAAAAGCCTCATGTATTTGGATGGAGTTGGTACCCCTGGAGCCATGTGTTTCTAGGAGGAGAGGCCTAGCAATAAGGGACTTTGAACTTGACCTGAATGGATTGTGTTAATTTGCTGAGATTTAGGGTGCATAGATCAGGGATTTCAGATATGTATTGTTGACCTGTGGATTAGAAATTGAGGGAAATTCACTTTGGCTGTAGGTGGCCCAACTTGCAACTTGAACTGAGTAAAGTAAAGAGAGGAAACATTGTTACAGCTTCTTCCTGGGAAAGCTTTGGCCTGGCCTGTGTCTCCAGTACCTGCTCCTCATTCGCTGGATTTTCTGTCTGCAGCCCCATTAGCAGCTCCCCAGCCTCTGCTATGTGCTTCCGCCGTTGCCAACTGTCCATGAATGGATTGTGTGAGATCTTCTGTGAGCTAAATAGTATTTCTTTCCTTTAGTTGTACATGTTGGATTTTCTCTCCCCGCAGTAAATAAGTAATTAAGACCATAGTATTTCTCACTTCAAAGTTTTCTTTCATTCCTATGCTCTAGGTTATCTAAGAACTTTGGCTAAAGTGTCTGTGGCAGATGGCACAGGTTCCAAAATAGCCTTCCTAGAACTTAGGATGTTGGAGAGCTGATTGCATCCTGCTTTCTAAGACTGGTGCACAGTATCTTTTAAAAGGAAGTATAGAATCTATTTTATGCAACCTTTTCCTTGATTTTTATAAAATAAACCTGACTTTTTGTAATTCTTCTAATGTTTTCTTGGGTGTTCATTTATATTAGGAACTGCTGTGATTCTCTACTCCATATTCCTGAAAGGTAGTACTTTAGTTGTCTGTTCCAGCTGGGTTTGATACAAACACTGAGATTAATGTAAGCACAATACTTGCTTTTGGGGAACATTTCTGGCAGATTTTCCAAGAGATCTCAGGAAATCATGTCTTTGAATGGAAAGCAAGTTGCTCACAACAAAGTGTGCAAGTTGGCAAGGGCACACTATGACAAGAAATCTGCGTAGACAAATTTGAGATAAGGCAAATGTTGAGCTGTTTTCAGAAACTAATTAGCCATACAAAGAAATAAAGACGCCAGCTACTGTAGGAGTGTCATGAGTTACAACCCTCGCACTGACAATGAGGAATCACGAGATGGGAGGTCATTCCTGACTTGGCATTTCTCCATTGGAAGTCTACCAGTGGCTCAATGATTTTTTAAATTGCAAATGAGAAGGATCTTTGCCTAATAATAAGTTATTTAACAATTATCTTCTTGTATCTACTCTGACAGAAACACAGCCTTTTTATGGATTTGGAAATTCCTGTTTTCTACACGGAGTGGCTTTTTTTCTTCATGTTACTTGTCCGTGCATTCTCTCAAGCTTTTTTCCTGTCTTCATAAGATTAATTTACTCACTTCTCTGCCCCCAGTGTCGTAATCCAATCTCCTATTCTGCAAAGAGTTCTAGCATTCCTCCTTTAAACTCGTTCTCTCTTTCTCTCTTTTTAAAAAATTTTGTGCATTTTTTATTTATTTGTTTATTTATTTATTTATTTTTAGGTTTCCTCTTCATGAGACTACTTTATGGCGCATAACAGCACTTGAACAGAGTCTGATGTTTTCCTCTCCAGGATTTTTTACTAGCGTTCTATAAGTCTCTCTAATTTGATGACAAGGTTTGTATCTTCCTTTTGGCCATGCCCACAATAGGTAGCACTATCATATACTTCAGGTTCCACAAGACTTTCAGCTCTACGGAGCTGTTCTTTTGTGACTGGCTCATTCTACTGGCTATACTGTCTCCAGGTTCACTCCTGTTAGTTAATGTGGCACAATTTCCTTCCTTTGAAGGGCTGATTTCTCTACATTTGCATATTTATACCATTTTTTTTTCTACAATGATCTCTCAAAGTCAAATGGTTGTTAGGAACTGTGGAAGAAAAAAAAGGATAGACTGTGATGGACGAGTACTTGTTACATGAGAGAAAAAATATGTTAGAACTCAGACGCAAAATATTCTGTTTATGTCTAAGAGTACAATATCGCTCACTTAAAAACTTATTTAGAATGGAAAGAAAAACAAGTAAACTCTTAATTCACATTTGATTGGGTTCTTTGGGTGTTTTTATTTTCCCTTTAAACATTCAGCCTAAAACCAAATTACTACTAAATTCCTAATGCTATCTCTATGTCCATTATAGATCGTTGATTTTCCATAAAGTGTCACCACCAATCTGCTTTTTCACTGGAGTACATCATGGCTCTTTTATTTAAAATTCTGGAAAAAGAAAGCAGATACTACATTTATAAAATGTCATTGTGAAATTAGGTATTAGTAATGTAAATCTGCTAAGTCACTGATACTGAACATTATCCTACAGGCAGTATTGCATTTCTACAGTTTTTTAAACATCTCTTGCTCTTTGTACACCCACATATGTCGGAGGTGGCTGTTGCCAGCACAACATGACAATTCATCATTCAGATCGGGCCATATATCTTCAACATCACAACTTCCTCATGACGAGACCAGACTAGGGTCACTTAAACCAAACAACACCCATTGAGTCTCTTTGCTTCATCCAATTCTGCTCTTTCCTGCAATCCTTCAAACACAAAAGGGATTTTTTTTCCCTCGTGGCACATTAAGTAAAGTCACATTCCTAAGCAGGACTTCTCCAGAGTAACTTGTGTGAGAAGAAGGGAGGTAACATAAAGATTTATGATCTTCCAGTCGAAAGAACACTGGAGGAACTACTCTTCCAATTACATTTATTAATTAAATGAAAGGCAAGGTTTGCCCTTAAAGAAAGGTGAGATTTTCCAACGAGTGGCAAGAAAATCTGCTTCAGTGTGGGCTGCATCCTTTCCTTTTCTGTCCTTCATTTAATGAAGCCACAACTCCAGCTGCTGGAAAGAGGATTTGTTCGCCATACAAAAGTAGGAGTGAAGTCCTGGGAATTTAATTATTCCGACAATAAAATTCGTGTATTATTAAATATAAGTAGGTATACTAGTTAGGTTAGTGATTTTATAGCACTTAAATACCAATAATTATTCAAACAGATTTATTGACGTCTAATGGCAATGTAATAATAACGTCGGTATGTTTTATATGCGATAGTTGTTACACCTCATTAAACAGGTTGGTAAATGATCCATTGCTGTTTAATTAACATGCAACGACTGTGTTATTAAATCTTAAACTGTAAATTAAATCCTGATTTGAGACACTTAATTTTAAAGTGTGATTGAAAACTTCTTTGGGCTTGAGCCTCCAGAGTCAGTTTTATTTTCCAAGGTTCCTTCCTGCCCAGCTCATATCCCACAATACCCATTTGGAAGTACAACCTGGGTTGTGTTTGATTTGTGTGGTTGAACTTTCTCCGTAATAGAGAAAAGTATTCTTTCAAATAGGTGGGCACATTTTGGAAAGAAAGTAATTTTAATTTCACATCCAGTTCTTTAAAGATGAGCGATTACTTTTTCTTTTTCAATTTTAGGGAAGAACTCTTATGAGCACTCCCTCTTACCTCCCAGCAGCACTCTTTGCAAATCTGGTTAGCTGTGTTTAGCTAATTCAGAACTAAAGTCCAACCCACCATTTCATCAATATACAAGTCTACGGTGGAAGTAAATCTCTTCAACCTTCATTAAACCAGTTGGCTACAAATATAGGAGTTTGTTTCTAAATGAGCAGCCATTATTGATAAAATCAAAACCTGTCAATGTTTATATGTTTTTCAGGAGCATACAGAAATAAGCTTTCCTGGACACATGTTAGGGTTTAATGACAGATACCCACAGATTGGCAATAAAGTTATTTTCTTCAGATACTACAATATTTTACCTATCTTGTGTTTTCTGTGTATTTTTAATACACAAAACTCATCCCTATCTTTGGAAATCTACTTGCACAACCTCCAAACACTTACAAAAATATTCTTGCTTCCTAGAGTACTCAATATCATATGATTGCAAAGACACATTTCTATAATTTCAAATAATGTCCAAGATGTTGGCCTGGGAAGATTTTTTTAATATGTTCATAATATTAAGAGATGTATAATTTTCATTTTTTCATTTTTTTGAAGTGGCATCTCTCTCTGTAGCCCAGGCTTGTCCAGAATTCACTACATAGTCCAGGCTAGACTTCGACTAGGCAATCCTACTGCCTCAGCCTTCCAAGTGCTGGAAACACAGGCATGCACCACCATATTTTTAGTTTTTTAATAAATCTTGTTGTACTTCATTGCACACAAAATGCAGTCCCAATTTCTATAACTGAAGATTAAAATTGGTATTATCACAGAATGATGATTACATCTTCTCATAAACTAGTCCAATAGAGACATCTTTTCAAAGAATACAAATCTCAATCTCTAGTGTCTTCTTCTTTTTATGATATTTTTGCACAATCGTTCCCATGCTTTTCCTGATCTCCACAAAACCTTTAGGATATGATTCTGTTACCATCAATAACCCATATTACATTGCGTCTTCCAAAAGTAAACTCAGTGCCTGATTTTTATAACTCTTCCCATTCATCAATAAGGACTTAGCTTCTTTGAGAATTCTGGCAGTCAAGACTTGGTGGTAGTTTATTCTTACCTGTGTGTTTACCTGACTTCTCCTGACTCACCTGTAGGTCACTTAGAGGATACAACCTATATTCCATATATTGTGACTCATCAGCTCATGGACAGCGATGACCCCATAGTAAGAGCTATTTTTTTTTTTTAATTGAACGAACCCATCTCTGAGCCGGCCATGGAAGCAGCCACACTGAAGTCATTACAGTGATGTGCCTCCACAGCTGTATTTGTCTCAAGGCTTTACCTATGTATGGCTGCACCATACTCTCTTTTCCCGCCATGCTTGCTTTTTATCAAAAACTTCTCTCAGGAAAAATAAAGGCTGTCATTGATCATTTCACATCACTGTGATCCTGTAAGCTTCTGCTGTGAGAGGCCGTTGATACCTCATCTATCATCACGGGGCACAACTTCCTCTACATAGGCTTTAAGTTATTCTACTAGTGCCAAGAGAGGTCTTAACAGTCTTAAAACCTAATAAATACTGATGAGCTATAGATGGATTATAAATTTGAGTAAAATGAAATGCTCTAATTCATCTGAACATAAATAAAATAACTCTATGAAACTATTGAGCCCCTTCTCAATAAAAGTGTAATACTGTATTTAACTCAGTAATTTTTAAAAATTTGAATTTCCCTTTGTCATTTCTTCAGGATAGGGACATAATCACTATAGGAATGAATTAATTCGAGCTTTCACTCACATTTCTGTTTTAAAGATGGAACTTGAAATAGAATTTAAAATTATTTATTCTGAAATGAAAACATTATAATTAAATTGCATTTGTAGATTTATTTTTGGTCCTCATCAGTAAATAATTCCACGAGAATCTGATTTTTCATTGCTGAAGGATGTCTACATAGGATAGTGATTGCTCCTTGGGTACATGTGCCCTCCCCGACTCATTCATTGTTTATGTATTGTAGCTAAATAAACAATGGTTCTGACATTTTGTATATATGCTGTGTGTTTACATTATTGCTTATAACCCTGTCATGGCTCTGTGTGGTAAGTAATTCAGATTTAATTAATACAATTTTACATATAAGAAAGTATATACGTGTTAGGAGGACTACCAAAATTACCAGAGACAGCTGTAGAGATTGCGATAAAGCTAATGTGCTCTTCTCTCGATGAACAACATCTCTATCATACCAAGATAAATAACTACACTCTCACTTACATTTATAAAAATATGATTACCTTATTTCTAATTTTTAACTACAGAACTTAGTAAACAGATTCTCAATTTTAGACCCTAGAAAAATGTCCCATTCTCTCTCCTTCCTCATTCCTCACTATAGTTTCTAAAATTCAAACATGCCCACACATATATAATGATATGCATTGCTATATTTTGGTAAATTCAGTAACACTTGGTTTTTTTATACAGCTATTTTTTTGGATGGAATTTGAAGCCCTTATGGAATGCTAATTGTGATTAACTTTTCTCAAAAATTCTTTCTTACCAGTGTGCAGAGAAAGTCTTTCAGAAATGTAGAGGTGAAGCCCCAACATTTTGCTTAAAAATTCTACAAGCATTTCTTTTGTAATGAGTTGGAAGGCATCTGACAACAGAGTCTTTGGTATGTAAAAGGGTAAGGTATGGGAGGATATTAGTCAACATGACACCTAGGGAAGTTATAGTGACCTTCTCCTCAGGTAGGACTATTGTGAATTTTTTCAACAGAAGTAAATTGAAGTCTCAAAAAATGGTCTTACTGTGATAACCCTTGGTGTAAAGAGTACTCTACTCACAAAAATCCATGGTAGTTATTAGACAATAACATGATGGAGTGTCTAGTTGACCTCAAGTCTGACAAAGCCTTTATACATAAAATACCAAAAGCATGGTCCGTGAGGGAAATGATTGATGGTTGATTTCATTAAAATTAAAGACTTCTCTCCGTACAGAGCAGAAGATTAAAACAACAGACATGGAAACTGAGAGAAAACGCCCGTAAATTATCTACAAAATATTTTCTGATGAAAGACTGTTACTCAAAGTATACTTTGAATTGTTTTAATGAGCAATAAGAAAATAGTATGATTTTAAAATGAGTCTGTACTCTCTCCTTGAAGTCACCTTGGCACACAAAATGTGCACACGTGATATTAGCATTGAAGGAGAAGCCGCATGTGATATATCATTAGGGAAACAACAACTTAAAAGTATACATTTATTAAAAACGCTGAAATGCAAAACATTGGTAGCATCAAATGCTGGAGAAGATGGCAGCAGGCAATGCAGATTCGCTGTTTGTTTGGATTCAAAATGCTGCAGTCACTATTGAAAACTGTCTTTCAGTTTCCTATAGTCTTAGATGTACTTTTCCATACAATTCCACAGCAGTCCTCTGATATTTATCAAAAGAAATGAAAATTCAGGTGTCGATATTTTTAGTAGCTTTATTCAAAAGTGGCAAAATCTGGCAGCAACCAAAAGCCTTTCAATAGATGAATGGATAAATAAACCTGATAGATCCAGGCCGTGAAACAGCATTTAGTGTTAGAAAGAAATCCTTGAGAAAATTAAAAGAATACTGCTCAGTGAAATGAGCCTTGTACCCTATTTTTGATTCTATGATCTTCTGTAGGAGTGGAAACACGAGACAGCAAAGGGATCAGGGGATGCGAGGGGTGTGATGGGAAGAAGGAAGTATAGGTGAAGTACAGAGGACTTTTCGGCAGGCAAACGGTTGCTTACAAAAACTATAAAGATGACTACATGGCACTTCTAATTGTCCAATTACACGGACTACAAAAACTATAGAATATGAGATCTAACAATGCATTGGACAGTCTCATCAGCTGAAAACTTGTGCTACTGTGGTCTGGGACTTGAAGGTGGAGGAGGATGTGCGTAAGTGGGGACAGGGGTATACAGAAAATCTATTATCTGCCAACATTTCAAATCTTTTCAGTACAATAGTCTTTTAAAAATTTCTCAAAAATCAAAAAATGTTTAGAAATCTTAGGCATTATACACTAAGCATAAGAACATTTTTTAAAATAAATTCCTTGTTAAAACATGAATATCAAACATATGCATGACATTTCCTGTGTCAGGGACTCGAGTTTTAGTACATGTGAATTTTGTCTGGAAGAAAAATTATTTTTGGCAAGATGAAATATACTCACATGTCACATTTAAATTGCAGGCTAAGCAATTGTGACGAGTATAAGGAGTAATTAGGTGAAGTTCTAAGGTGATTCAAAAAATCAACGCAACCTTTGTTGGAAAACTCTGTGAGGTAGGCGGCATTGTCGTAGAAAGAGGCAAGATTTTGACATCCGTAAATATTCTAGGCTTCTCAAGTGAAAGGAACTATACCATGATAGAAGCACTTTAAATATTTGTGTTTTGAAAGCACAGAGAAACAGAAATTTAGGAGCCTGGCCATGAAAACAAAGCTCAAGTGCACAAAACCAAGAGAGAAAGTTGGTGGTAAGTGATCACTTCAGCAGGTGGCAGAGTGACAGACGACTAATCCAAGATGAAAGAAATGATACTTTTCTCTTTGACACAAGAAGAGGATGGGCAAATATTCATTTGATGTAAATAAAATACAGGTTGAAGAAACATAAATCAGATAACTTTCAGTCATTTATTTCAATAAAATATGAACCAAATGTCTGGCAATAGATCAGAATTTTCAGGGAGTAGTTTAAGCTTAAGATCATTAGAATGCTCTGGATGTAAAGTGACAGATACTATGTTTAAGATTAATTAAAGATGCAGGGCACATATGGGTTGTTGACCCCCTGATGGCTGCAACATATAGGATACACGGGGAGCTAAAGTCAGGGAAGGAGGTGCTGACATGGTGTGTCAACTCTGATCCACCCATTTCTCTAATTAGTGATCAAATATCAGATGTGTAAATAACGACCCTAAGCAATTCAAAAACAAAACGGAAGTTTGGTTTTATTAAAAACATGAAGTAAATTTAGAGCCATTGGCTTAAAATTTAATTTTTAAAAAGGAGAGCTTCACTTCTACTTCAAATGCATAGGATCTGCAACTCCACAAAGAGATTCCATAACCATGAAGAAGATCTCATTTCCAAAATCAGAATTTCCTTCCATTTAGGTGAGCTGGCAACCATCCCAACCCTATAGAGCAGCCTAAATAATCTGCTAGTATATTTACTGCATGGATTTCATTGCACAAAATTTCTCTTTAGCCAAATGGCCTTTCTGAATCATAATTTACCTTGGGCTTTTTATCTTGAAAACCTAGCTAGCATTTGCTGGAAATTCTTAATGACTTTTCTGGTAGGTAAATTGTAGATTAAGGCATGAATCCAGGTGCTCAGGTATTTAGGTAAATTGTTCCTTTCATCGGGTGTTCAAGTTGTTAAAAAATGAAAGACGTTGCATTTAGATTGACATAATACCAATACTGAAGACAACATGCTTAGTCATCTGGTATGTAATATTCATGAATTACAGAATAGTATGATTGATTTTCACTCCAGAATGCTAGAGAGATCACAGACTAGCAATGCTTGAATATTATTAAATGATTAATTTCAGAAGTATTCAGGCAGTACTTGTGAGTATAAGTAATACCTGCCTGCAGGGCCTTCCTTGGCAGTGGTTACAGAACTCTCCTAAAGCCAACGGAAATCAAATAAAATAATCACATAATACTTATGGAGACCCATAGAATTCATTTTCAACTGGTGCTCATCCAATCAAATGAATGCATTTTTAAAATATTTACACTATTAATCTAACTCCCTTTTTTCTCCCTTGTGGCTACCACTTATCTTGATTATTCATTTTGACATTTTTTGGTATACAAACAGTACTGCATTATCTCTGAAACCTACATCTAACCAGGAATCATTTCTTGACTACCATATGCACAGAAACAAATGGCTTGGTTCAACTGAATAAATTCCCAAATAAGCATATAGCAAAAATCCCAAGTGTTTTTGTCTTTATAATTTAAATATTCTTTAAAAGGACAGCTTTATACACTCTACTTTCTTCCATCTCACTGTAGTTTTAAGACATAATTTCTTTCTCTTGACCTACACTATGATTAGAACTTCTTTTATAATACCACAATAAAAATCCTGTTACTTTGATTTTTTTTCTAATTTTTATGTTCATCTCTGTCTTTACATAATTACAAGCAGAAACATTCCACCCTTCACTTCCAAACTGATTCATTTTCTTTTCGTAAAGTCAATATCACTTCAACTTTGTGGCTTTTGTTTTCAACAAAAATCACAACAATCTCTGTTATATTACAAGATATTTTCCTTAAAAATTCAATGAGGTGGCAAAGAAAATAGGAAACATCGCCATGCTCTTCCGATCTCCCTTCCTTTGTCCCAACTCACTCTTTTGGCTACAAAACTGTCAGCCTCAGCTTGAAGTCTGCTAAAAATGATCTCAACTCAGCATCTTTGTCAGATGTAGCCCACGTTTTGCGTTCTCTGATTTTCTAAAGAGAACAAACAAACTCCATGCGTAGGAAGGTACTTAGATGGCTTCTAAGGAAACTGTCATTTCCACAGTAGCTTTGTTCTTTACTGCAGAGAAAGGCTGATACTAAAAATTGCTTTAAGAAAGAGAAAAATACAATGACATCCATAGTATGTTATGAATGTCAAACAGAGAATGGTACTGACCTACAAAGAAATCTGGTCATGGGTGCTAAAATATATAAGGAGACTATTTAAATATTGTAGTGAGCACTCTGATCTAAGAAGATACAGGTAGAAATAGAATAATGTATAGAAATAATTATACAGTAACTTCAATTAATATGATTAGCAATTTAGTTATAGAGTTTCAAAAGAAGCATCTAAAATGTCTTCATAGAATATTCGATGGTAAAGACACAGCCAGAGATGTGTGTGTGTCTGTGTGCTTTTATGTGTCATTCACTTTATGAAGGAGAAAAAGAGATTATAAAATGTTGAATATATAGAAATCTATTTCTGTACAATGTATAAATAAATAGATACAAATATGTACACAGGACAATTTATACAACATTGCCAGTCATAAGAAAATTTTTTTTAAAAAGAGTTTGCGTGTAGGTTAGCCTCTGTGTGTGTAGATGAAAGGCAGAGAGAGAGAGAGAGAGAGAGAGAGAGAGAGAGAGAGAGAGAGAGAGAGAGAAAAGAGAGAGTGAGAGACATAGAAAAGAGAGAGGGCTAAAGAATAACAAAATTCTTAAATACAAATTTGTATTTTCATGAAAATAATGGAATTAAATTCTAATTTAGAAAAAAACATAGCCTACCATGAAATAAAATAGCAATTATGGAATGATGTGATGAGTTGGATCTCAGCTTGTTTTAAAAACTAAAAATTGTTATAGATTCATAATTTGCAGACAGAAGAAAACATCTCACGGGTTAATAAATATAAAAATACTAACAGCAAAGAGGACACAGAGGGGCTCACCCTTTTTGCTACCTGCACTTTTATATTGTGTGAATTTGTTGAGCAAGTACATTTTCTTTCTTTAATACAAACAAAATGAGATTAAAAGCACATACAATGTTCTCAGAATAGGTGCAGTTTTAAATAAGCATAGGATTGGAGTATCTGTCAGCCTTTCTGGTAGTTTCAATTTGATTTTTGTACATTTTACCATTTTTTCAAATGTGATGATGGGTATGGAGTGGCTTATTTATTCTGTACCATTTCCTTTGAAGTCAAGAAGAATTTGTGTTGTTTTCCATATGTCTTTCTGCTTTTCGCGTGGTCTGTTATTAAAGCATCTTGGAATCAAATAATAAAACCTCAATAGCTGCCTCCTGACTTTCAACTCCATGATTAAAGGGGAATGAAATTACAGTACAGAGAAAGATGCTAACTCTGTGAGTGTGAATCGTCGTGTCAGTTCAGATGTGGTACAGAGACTGCTGCAAACTCTGGGTCCAAGGCACATGTGGGAAGCCAATGTAAGGTTGAATTAATCTTACCAAAGGAAATTATCACTGGGCATTTATTTAATCTATATTGAAGTAGCAGCTGTAAGGTGCTAGAACACAAAGAATTTAAAGTATAACTGTAGAACATTGCTTTCTAGACACCTTCAGAAACTCATATAAATTTGATCCCTTTTTTGGTCTCCTAAATATCCTTAATAACAGTTATCACTACTGGTGCTAGCTGCTACGTGGTAGAAGCATGCCATGTGATACCGTTATGCAGGAGGAACACTGAGGCAGGGTTACCAAACTTCTACACACACGTTGGCTTAGCTCATGCCTCATGTCAACTGTTGCCTTTATAACAAATACAAAAGGAATATTTCCCAAAAAAGTGCACATGGCACTTTTAATTGTGCTTTGTAATTTCTTCCATATGTTTGACAGATATGGGGCAGGGAAATCTTAACTACCCATGTGTTTAACATACCATTACATATGATAGTTACATATAAAAAACAAATCATTTTCCTGCACTATTCTCAAAGTCATTACTTCAGTCAAAGGGTGCAAAAACACATGAAACAGCACATAGTGCTAGTATGAACTTAATTATACCACGGTTCTAATCTCTCAGGTATCCCAGTGCCTTCAGAGGAAACATTTTTCCATGACTTCCTCTCTTCATTACTGATACATTGGTACAAGATAGAGTGTATCAAACTTGGTTTGCATAATTCAGGTAACTCAGAAGAGATAATGTACAAAAATGTCTGGGATGGTGATCAATGAATAATAGTTGAAAATAATTAGGTGGCACAAAATATCTGTACTTCTCATTACATCATTACTCTAAATTTTCATACAATGTGTCAAGATGCTGATCTGTAGTGAAAAAAAGAGCACAATTCAATAGAAAATGTAATTGAACCTGTGCTCAAGATGCTTTACTTTTCAGAGAGTTTTCTGGATTTGTTACCAATATTTCTCCAGGTAAATCCTTAAATTACTGCTTTTTTAAATTTTCTCATTTATCAATCAAGAAAGTCCTATTTGTTAGTCTCCAGTATTCCATACAGTGCAAAGATTATGTAGTCTTGTTTTAAAGGTATACAAAATTCCAGAAAGGATATGAATTCAAAGAGATGATATATCAAGAAAATAGAAAAACAATGAAAGTAGACTAATAAATATTTTAAAAAGGAACTTGTACAATTTGTTGTCTTTCATGAAGTGATGCTTTTCAGCTTTTGATTCAATGTCTATAAACACCTACAATTTGTCAACAACATTGAGGGCTGCCAAATATCATTCCTGACTTCAAAAGCACACACTATAGTTGAGTGAGAAATATCTCCAATCTGATGATTACTTTCAAACGTGATCTCTGTCATGATTGAATGACAGAAATATCAAATGAAGCTAGTAATCTACCCTGGAGAGAATGCTCAGAAAATATTTCTCAGAAAAATCATTATGAAAGTTAAATCTTATAGGAGAGTAAGGAGTTGCTGAGGACAGACATATTTCTCAACAAACGTTGATATAAAAGGCATAGGTTCAAGAAATTAATGGTAAAATACAGTGACTTTAGACAAGGACAATACAATACATCTTGAAAATCACTAAGAATATTTTTTCTGTGTTCTCATCACCAAATGAAATGTGTCCAAGGTAATGAAGATGTTGATTAGCCTTGTTGAGTCACTTTACAATACATATATACTTAAAGCATCATGTAGTTCACAGTAAATGTTTGTAATACATACAAAACACTTTTCTGTGCATTAGAAGAAAAAAATTGAAAAGAACAAAGGACTTGTCTGTATTGCCAAGTTGATACGAGATCACAAGTAGAGAACAGAAAGAAAGAAAAAAATAAAAACACCTTCAGGCATGAGTCATCTGGGTAAATGCAGAGGAAATGAGCATTTTGGGTTTAGAACGAGACAAAACTATTGTCCCAAGTGAGGCAATAGTGTTAATCATTGGCTTGGAAAGAAAAGTCTTGTGGTCCTACATGGTAGCTGCATAGCTTGAGTTAGTCAACTTTCTGTTGCTGTTACAATGCATCTGATACAATAAGGTCAAAAGGAGGAAGAGGTTATGTTACTTAAGAGATTCAAAGGTGTCAATCCAGGGGAAATTGAGCCCGTTACTTTTGGACCTGGGGCAAACAGTTCAACATGTCAGAGATTGCATCACGAAGCAAATCTGCGAATCTCTTGGTAGCTGGGAAGCAAAATATAGAAAGCAAGAGACAACCATGTCACCACCCTTGCCCAGAAACGTCTCCAAAGAAGTGAGACCTCGCACTGAGACCCAACCCTTAAAGATACGATGTTTTCTTGGTAGCTCCTAGAACAAGCACCCAATCTTTAACACATGAGCCTCTGGGGTCTGTTTAACAGAGGGTGTTCAGTGTGTCCCGATTTGTATTTGCAGAACAAACTAAAGACATAGGTGCAATGCAGAGAATAGAAAAAAATAGAAGCTCGCAGGAAGGGAAAATCACTGCACCTGTTGGTGTGTAATAATAATAGCTAATATTTTGATGGCATTAAATGTGTGTCAAACACTTTTGCAAAGATTTATAAAGATAATTTACAAAAGGGGAATGTGAACTGGAAATGTGCACATACAAATGGAAATACTATGTTTCTCCTATAACCTCATAAGCCTAAGGAAATTTGACCAATGGAAATGATGTCAGAGCACCTCATGAGGGGTAAATGAGAACGTAGCAGGTATCCTCCATAAATTCTACCTACTGAGAGCTTAGCTGTCAGCTCTGCATGGATGGATGGGAAAGGGCAGCTGCCCAGTGAGCCTTGAGACCTCAAGCCTTCTCAAGGTCTTTCCTTATCCTATTAAAAATTCATTTTCAGTTCAAGTTCATAGGTATCTGCACAAAAAGTCATTTTTCCTTAATATGATCCAATATATATCTCACTCAAAAAATCAAAACATCCTATTTATCCTCTATCACGAGTTTGCCTATCACTTCCCTAATTTGTCATGTGGACTTTCTAGGTCAGTTCCGAGACAATATTTTTATTCCCCTTATTTTCCAGTTCTCAAAGACCCTCGAACTCTTCCTTGAAGAACTGAAAGGTGTGGAAACATACAACTTAATTTTTTAAAGCTTTTTTACATATTAATATTTTGCACAATATTTGCATAGGACCAAGAGTATCATGACATTCAGTATTGTGAAAGTGCAAAAATAAATTTCCTGTATCTGATTTAATAAAAAAATATTCAATTTTATATCATGATAGTAATGGCAGAAGGGAAAATTATAAATTATGGAGGCATAAACAGATCTTGACAAAAGGATAAAACTGAAGATTTCTACAGAAGAAAACAGGCAGAATGTATTGTTATTGTCAGATATTTTTCTTTTTGTATTTCTATGAATGTTGGTCATTTTAAGTACTTTTCTTCAAAGAGATTGATGTGCAAGCACACACATTCATTTTTGAAGAAACATTTGGTCTAGGAGTCCTTTCACGAACATTTTCTAAAAGTTTCAATTTTCAGGCCATATGCTACTTTATGTCAAAACTTAATGCTATTGAATGAATAACTATTTTTAAAAGCCTCTTTTGACTTCTGTGACCTCTACCTATTTATTTCTAGACCTTCCTAATTTTAAAATGGTTGTCTAACGGTCACTCTCCAGCATTTCCTCATCTCTGTATATTTTTTGTTTGCTTGTTTACAGTGCCACTAGTCTCAAACCCCTCATTGTCACTTCTCTTAGTTTCATATAAAATATCCTATGAAATTAAACGAGAAATGTGGTGACATACAACAACAGATATATTTCCTCCACGATCCCTGCCCAACAGAAGTGTATGGCAATGCTCACCCACGAGCAAATTGGGATGGCATGATATGGGACAGGGAGCCAAAGTGTCTATGCAATATAATTATTTTTTACTCTATAAACTTGGACCCTCTTCCTGGAGGGAATATTGCTGGTTGATGTGAAGCGGGAAAATAGAAAATGACCACCATAAAATGGCAATAAAAGGTCTTCCAAAAACAGCACCTATCTCCCCTAACATTACTTGGCTCACAAATCACTTGGCCAAGCCTGTCCTTTATGGTGAGCAAAAAGTGTGATCCTGTTCAGAAACTATGCAACTTTCCAAGTTCAAAGACATTCCATTTCTATTGCTATTCTGACTTCGCTTTCCAGCTTCCCTCTCCCCTTTCCCACTGGTGACTGAATATTTCCATTCCTGTGGTGTTCTATGATGTCAGAGCCACATTCAGGTCCCCTTCAACGTCAGCTGGCTCATATCTACATTGTTAATAATTTCAGAAGAACATTAAATTCCTTGACAATTTCTCTGGTGATCACTCTTAAACCTCATTAAATCTGCCTTAATTTTTTTTTCATTCTTTGACCCTTACTTTCACTTTCCTGTATTTTCCATTTTCCCACAGAATATTCTCTATAATTAGTATATACTTGGATATATAATAATTACATGTAGCTCAGGGAATATATATATATATATATATATATATATATATATATATATATATGACATCTTAATCAGTTATCTTTTCTTTCTTTTCTTCTTCCCACCCTGCTAATTTTTTCTTCTTCCAGATCCACTGCCTAAATCCGTAAAGTTTACTTTCTTGTTTCTTATCATGTCTGTGTTCTTTTGCTTTTATACTGACACATATCTTGAATTATTCATATAGAAGAAGCCATATGATATTTAACTTTCTGTGTCTGAGTTATTTTGGTTTTCATAAAGATGTCAAGTTGCATCCACTTTCTTACAAATGGCCAGATGATTTCAAATGAGTAGCATCAGTATATCTATATCTATATATCTCTCTCCATATGTGTATACATATGTATGTATGCACATACACACACACACACACACACACACAGAGACACACAGACACACAGACACACACACACACACACACATATATATATATATATATATATATATATATATATATATATATCACATGATCTTTATCTATTCATCTGTCGATAGCTATGTAGGCTGCTTCCAGGATATTGTTATTATGACTTGCGCTTCTCTATAACCAATTTCACATATTATTTTCACATCACATGTTCAAGTCTTCCAGAAAGGCACCTAGAAGAGGTAGCAGGATCAAACAAAAGTTCTATTGGTAAATATTTTAGGAACCTCTATACTGATTTTCATAGGGGTTGTATTCATTTGTAGTCCCACCAACAATAGAGAAGGGTTTCTTTTTCACCATGATGTCGCCAGAATTTGTTGGTTTTTTAGGTGTTATTAACAGTCATTCTTACTAAAGCAAAATGGAATCTTGGTGTTTTTCTAATTTGCACTTCTGTAACAGCTATGGATGTGAAGCACTTTTTTTCTTGTACTTATTGGTTATCCGTATGTCTTCTGTGCTGTGTCCATTAATTTCAATTGCCCACTTTGTGACTGGGTCTTGAATTTTGAGGAGTCATTTAGGTTTAACTAAATAAAACAGATAACATTGAGACTTGTAGCTGTATATCAGAATGAAATCTCAGCTTCTTCTGGCCTCTGCTGGTCTGCCTCTGTCTTTCTACACCCATTTCTTCCTTTGTCTTTTTAATGATGCCCTCTACATAGCAGTTTTACTGGGAAATGGCCATAAATAATTACAATTCTGCAATGGCCAACCATTTTTAATTTCTCAGTTACTAAACATACATTTCTGTTGGAAAAAGGTAAAGTCACTTAAACTACAAAGATAGTTTTTCTTGATTTGATTATTCTTTGAAGATTAGTGTGCTAGAAGCCAAAAGCCAAATCTGTTTAGAGTTATCATCTATAAGCACATAATATGTCAAACACATGTGATTAAGACACCTTCTGAATATATATGACTGGTTAATTCACAAGTACAACAGCCTTCGAGATCTTTGGGAATTTATCCATCAGTCTCCACTAAGGGAATTTGCCATGTCGACTTTGTATTTGTGAATTACATAGTCAGAGCCTATCTAATCACATGGGATGATGTATATGTGCATAAAGTAAACAAGTTCAATGCAACCATTGTGTGTTGCAAAATATATTAGCAAAATTGGAAAAAAGAAAAAGAGAAAATCAAAGTTATTTCATCACTAGTAATCAAAAACAAATGTCCCATATATCTATGCTTCTATCCAAAAATCATGTATGAAATAAAGTTGCTACTTTGCATTTCAATATTTTCCTATTACTGAAATGTTCAGAGATAATGTCATATCTTAAATGATGGCCAAGCTTTAGAATTTCAGTATAAAAATAATTTATGAGGTTTTATGCAAGAAACCAATAGTTACTATACAACTGAAATTTACAAAGGGCCAGTCCACATTAATGTAATTTGTAGTAATAACTAAATGAAACAAAAGGCATTGTAATTGGGATTCTTAATAAAATAGCCTGTGCGTGACACTCTCTAATTAGTATAGTCTTTTTTTAATGTTTTAATAGCTAAATGGCCTAGCACAAAAAGAACAACTAGCAAAATCAAATAATTTTACCAATAGTAGAAATAAAGAAAAAAATGTAGCCCCATCTAAAGAGTGAACTATTACTATAAAGTTTGGCCTCAGTTTTACAAATGTATTTTCTCTTCTGTACATTTCACTGTCCCGTTGTAATAACTACAGTATCTTGGCCTTCTTTTAAAGCTTACACCTACTATGAAACTACATGTTCTCTTAAGTTCCTACCTGTATTGTCGATCACCTCATGTAATGAGCACATTGAAAATGAGTGAGTGAAAGAGAGACAAAGAGAGAGGGAGAGATTTTCCTAGGCCTTAGATTTGGAAGAGAGAATGTAGGACCTGTTCTTGATTCTTCATTGTTGAAATTATATTTTATACAGTAACAAAACTGAAATAAAATTGTCAGATTGACTACAATAAAGTGGCCAGTGATGCAACGTTACAAAGTGAATTCCAACAAATGGAAATAATATTCCATTTAAGCAGCTCTCCAATATCCCACAGTGATTCTCTTACACATACAATGGATAATTACACTTAGTTCCACATATCAAAGAAGCAGAGAATGAGAGAAGAGAGGAGGAGAGAGAGGAGAAAGAGAGAAAGACACTATAATTCAGAATTGTGGTTTGGATGGGTGAGATTCCTTTTGATCTTTTTTAGAAACAGAATGAGGTATAAGAGATGCTTTAGCCTTGCAAGACGTTCCCTTTTCTCTTTTATGCATTAGCAACCTGTAGAACATCCTAAGCAATTCAGAAAAAGCCTTTAGGAACCAACTTGCCAAGAGACAAGAGGAGCCATTGTAAGGCAAGTGACCTTGACTAAAGAAATCTGGACCCTGAAAAGTTACAATATACTTTCTAGCCTATACGTCCCAGAATTTGCATCAACTGTGAAATGACTTCTTTCCTGAAAAAAAAAAAAATGGCAGCTGAATCAGTAGACGAGTGTGCAGACAGACAGACTGGAAGAGAGAGTAAGAGACAAAGATAAACCATAGAGAGGCAAAGAAACGTGCCCAACAAGCCCGACATCTGTGTAAATGCGTAAGAGTTCTATGCAGCCAAACTTCTCAGCTCTGCCCTAAAGCAAATGAAAATTACTTTAGGAACTATCACCTTGTGTACAGGGAATCCTTTTATAAGTAGGTCCTTTGTGGATTGTATTACTCACCATGTATGAAACCTTTCAGTCAAAAAAGTAAATTTCAAGGTGTTAGAGCAACTTCAGTGTGGATGGTGTTGCTTTTAGGGGAAAGCATCATCGGATCCTTCACGAGTTCTGTCAAACACAAATTGTCAACATGAATAAGAGACTTGGGGGCAATTACAAGAGAGCGTGGAGGGGAAGTGCTTGACAAGGAAACTTGGGCATATGTTGTTGGGAGCCCTGGTTTTTTATTAGAAATTCCATCTAGCAGTTTTTGGTCTACAGGGACCTTAAGACCAAATTTATAGAAATGTGTCCACAGAATGACTGAAATCTGTAGAATCAGGTTCTTGAATAAAGCTCTCAGCTACCCCTGTTTTCTTTTTCCTTTTTTTTTTTAGAGTTTGCCTTAAAATTAGTGTCATTGTGTTTTAAATATTGACTTCGCAGTATTTCTCACCTCAGAGTTTTCTTTAGAGTTTGCTCTCCTTCTTTGCTAGTTAAAGAGTGATTAGCACAAAACTGAAAAGCCAACTGTGTTAGCGACCTGAAGGACTCTACTTGTTAATGGGGAAAAAAGTGTTTGGAATAATGTACCAATCAGATAAACTCACACTGCCTGAATGAAGCTGGTGGAACCATCTCAGTTCATAACTTTCACACCACACTGTGTTTTTCTTTGAGTTTTCTTAATTCAAGGCCTGTGATCTTTGGAAATGGTTTTGTTTTGCCATGGTCTTGGTCAGGCTTCCTAGAGAGCAGTGGCTGGTGACAGCTCTCTTTCCCAGCATCAACTGAACTGTAACAACAAACCTCTTGTACTGATGCCAGCTTAAGGGTAGGATTAGGGTAGGTGTCCACAGGACCTGGAATTACTCAGTCGCACGCCTTCTGATTTTGAAAAAGTACAAATTTCTTTCAGAATTTAATGACAATAATACATGTTTATTCTTCTCTTGACCTTAGGCTCAGATTCTGGAGATAGGATAGTAAATTTTTAAATGCTCAACTATGATGGCACGTGAAGATTCCACCACAGAAAACTAGTTTCACCTTTTAACTCTAATCGACTCAAATTAAGGAGGATAAAGTTTAACATTCAAAGTTATAAGAATTTGAAAAGTCATGACTCACTAATCAAATGACTGGCCTGAAAATTCTTGTCAAGCGATTGTCGCACTAAGCAATATTTTGGAATAAATTAGTCTCCTATAATAGCTGCCACAAATTCATAGCTCTTTTATTCTGAATATTTGCCAAATTAGTACCACTATACTGATGCCACCAAATTCTATTGCTTGTTCTCAGCAGAGCCACCTGCATGAGCCTCCTTGGTCCATGTGATCCACATCTGAGATGCTCGAGTGTACTTCCCAGGAAAGCAGGGGGCAGGTACCCAAAGCCTTGTTAATTATTGGTTGTGTTTTGGGTTGTATTTTCTCTAGTGCAGATTGTAGAATTTCATTTGATAAATGGATTACGTAGTAACTATTTAGTGTCTATGCTCAGGAATATTATAGCCCATAGACTACTCCCTGACCTTTGTTTTTTATTTTTTATTTATTTTTATTTCCTAGAAAACTTTCTGCCCTTTTAACCCTCTAGTCTTGTAATGAAAAAAAAAATCCTTCAAAAAAAAATCCTCCATAAATCCTTTATGAGAGGCACTGGAAGCCTCATCACTGTATTTTGATGCACAGCACTTCTACCATCAATAACAACCACAATCTCTTTAATAAGGAATTGTTTGCCATGTGTCCTCGCTTTGTTCTTCCATACACACATCTTCATGTCAAAATTTCCAGCTCTGTACCCCTTTTAATTATCAATCATTCCTTTTTAAAAATCTTCTTCTTCCCTCCCAATGCAAATGGATAAAACTATCCCTGAACTGACTTCCAAATGTTGCTTGGCAATTTCGTTCATGGGGAAACAAAAGTAGTCATTCCTACAGTTGGCCTTCCTCAAAGCCTTGGTGCATGGACAGAATACGGCCAAGTTTCTTACAACAGTGTGATGATATGAGCCTCTACTCAAATCTCAGAGAGTTTGTTCCTCATGTCCACCCAAGAACCTCGCCGGATTGGCCTTTTTCCTTAAGATTTATATCTGCATCCTGTTGGTGACATTGACCAAACTCTAAGAAGTTTCAAATTTTCCCAGCCTCTCCCCCTTTTGAGCCTCACCATTATCACTCATAGCACTCTGGTTACAGAATTCTGGTCTGTTTCTAGCCTGTTTCCAGACTCGTTCTACCTCTGTCAAGATTCAGTCCCAAAACTGCTTCTGCATTTATGGGTGCTGTTAAAGCAGCTACTCTATATCTTGGTAACTATTTTCCGTTTTAGGTCATTTTCTTTAGCTAATTACAAAATATCACAGACTGGGTAAGGTTTTAAACATTTTTTATGATGCATCTTCTGGACCAACCTTGAGAAGACACATCTTTGTGGCAGATTCTTGACATAATGCAAAGTATCACATGGCCTCACACGGCAAGCACACAAAAGCCAAACTGATTTTATAACATACCCATTCTTGAAATAACTCATTAATAAATAAATCTGTTAGAGTCCTAATCATCTCCTCAAAGTCCCTACTGGTTCCAGTTCTGAAAATCAGCATTCTTTTCTGGAAGACACAAAACATACCTAAATCATTCCATGTTTCCTTTTTAAGTTTTAGGAAAGGCCATTTCATTTACTGTTAGTGTGTCATATTATCATAAATATGTGTTGAAATCATTAAAATTATTCTTCTGTTTTACAAAATGATCATAAAATTTCCTTCCATTCTGAGTTATTTGAATTGAATTTCCATATACTTGACTAAATTGTATTCTGTTGATGAGAATGTGTACGTAGGATATATTTGTCTCTAGTGTAGATTGTAGAATTCTATTTGAAACATGGATTATTTTTAACTACTTAGTATCTACACTCAGGAAGGTTATTAGTATACAATTTTCCAACCATATATACATATATACGCATTTTTAGTCATGATAATAATTGTTTTATAAAGTAGGTTGAGGAGACACTCTTTGTTCACTGGTCCCATATTTGCTGAAATAACTTGTGTGAGATTTATATAATTTCTTCCCCAATATTTGTCAGAACTCATTAACACAAAGTAGGAAATCTTGAGTTAAATTTATGAAAAAGTCTTTTCATTTGAGGACTATTCGCACGTTCACACGTTCTAGCCATTCGCTTTCAATCTAGCGTGTACGTGAAGCAGCATACAGCAGCATACACTCGCATGTTGCTCATGTTGCTTTCCACCCCGTTTTGATAATTCTTATATTTCAGTTAGTGACTTTTCCCAACCAACATGCCATATAACTGATTCGGTCCAACTTCACTCTTTTCTGTTTATTTTTAGCCCTCTTCTTATTTTTATTTCTCTTTCTCTTTTTCTCTTATTTGACCTTTTCTTTAAAACGTCATTTAAATTTTTCTGTTAATTTATACCACTGCATTGTTTGCACTAGGTATTAAAGTGCACAGTGTATTCGTCCATCAAAACTATACAAATCTTGCTAATATGCATTATTTATAATCCCTCATTATTTGCGATGTATTAGTTATATATTCTTCCAATGAGAAGACAATTATTATTCAAATATATCTTTTGTATGTAATTTGTGTAATATACTATTTCCTTAATGATTTCAAGATTCACTAATTTTGTTTCTTCATTTTGACTTTCAGTAATTTAACTGTAATAGGCTGATGCAAAGGTTATTTCCTTTTTGTCTTATTTGCGCAGCTTTGTGGTTTTGTAAAAACTTTTTTGTGTGGAAATTTCTGATTCTCATTCAACATAGGAAATCTTCATTTTTCTTTTGATCCACACTCTCTTTCCTTCTGGACTCTATTAATATGTTTTAGACAATTCAGTATTCTTGTAAAATCCCTCAGGCTCCTCAGTTGTTTATAATCTGTTTTTCCATATTGGATAATTTCTTTTAATTTATATCAGTCTCCTAAATGATCTCTCTTTCATTTTAGCTAATAATCCCCCCTAACAAAATATCTCACATATGTATTCTATAATTCCGGTTACCTCTTCTATTTATGTTGCTTATTTCTGTGTAAGGCTCTCTCTGCTTTTACAGATGTGAACATATTTTTACGTTACTATGTTGAAGGTGCCGTAATAGCTGCTTTGAAACTTGTATCTAATTTCTACCTGAGAACTATTTCAAAACCAACTTCATTTGCTCTTGAAGGAAGCTCCATATTGCTTATTCTTCTTTATATTTGAAGGTACTCTAAGCCTTCTGCTGGTGAGTTATTCACGACCTAGTGTTTCAGTTAGTTAATACTGTGGTTTCCGGCTATGGTGGGTAATTACTTTAGATTAGAAATGAAACTCGACACTCCACTTGGGCACAGCCTTTTGACTCCAATCAGGGTGCCTGGTGTGCGTAAGTCGGGGTCAATATGTCATCTTCTCCGGAGTTCTTTCCTTTCAAGTTACATGTCCATCTTCCCCCATAGTTTAGACTTTTCTGGTATCATTATCACCAGTTTTCAAGTCAAACATTGCCTTCTTCTCACAGTGGAATACCCGTTTTTCCGTGCTGTGGTTATTGTCCCATGCACTGGTAATGGGACTCTGACATCTGTTTGTGCCTATCTCCTCTCAGTTTTCCTCTATACTCTGACCTCAGCTGTCTGCTGCCAGTGGACCAAATTTTGGTATTATATTCACATTCAATATTTATTTTCTTTGGACAGGAGCCAGGTAATGTTCTCACAGCAGCTTATCAGTTATTCGTCACAAGGTGATTCCCACTTTGTATGTGAGGAAGCTAGTGTTAATTAAATTAATAAAAATTGCCTAGAAAACAAGAAACAGTGGTGGAGATACTTCCATTTCTTGGTAACATGATAAATATTCCTGTAGCTTGGTCTTATGAAAATCTATATTATTAAATATATGTTTATTCATATCCTAAAACTCAGCAGTTAGATCGGAAACCTGTCATTTCTGGTTAAATCAATAGAGCACTGAATTATAAAGATACATGTTATAGCACCCAGAACTTAATACTGTCCAGTCATTAACATTGGGAGTGATCATAAATACAGTGAATAATTATTTTTTTTAAAAAAAATTGCTACAGGAAAAGAGACAATGCCATTATTCCCTTTCAAAATCAATTTAAAATGTATACAAGTAAGTGTCACTTTAGTTTAGTGAAAGCCAGAATTGGCACAGTGCCAGATCTAGTAAAAAGAGGATAAGGACACGAAATAAGTGGTGACCAGCCTTCATTTCCCTTGATGTTGCTCAGCATTGAAAGCAATTTATTACAAACCTGGACATATACATAAAAGATTCTCAAATCTCCTTCAGAAAGTGGCAAGAGCTGTGGAGTCAGTGAGTTCAAAGCAAAGAGAAGTACTATGAGAGGGGGTAAGACCAATGCATCTTTTACTGCAATTATCCTAAAATCTGAACATTTTACCATATAGATCATCACCGCTTGTGTATTGCAAAAATTAAGAATAATAGCTTAAGGTTGTAACAGTGAAAGAATATGAATATTTAATAAACGTCCAAAACTAACTTTTAAAAAATCTCTATATTATAGGTGACCAACCACACTGATGTGCATATTTACCACTAGCCAGGCCAACACAACGTACTTCTACTTTTTCACTTTTAGGAAACTAAGTTGATATACATATGGCTTCGTTATTCAGAAATTTTTACTTGAACATCAATCCTTAGGTTCATATTAAGAAAATGCCTCTTGGCCAGTACTAATCTTTTAAATTGTTGCTTAATCCTGTTTTATTCACTGCCTTCTCAAATACTTACTCATTTATTTGTATGAAGAGCTAGCCCGATTTCGGAGTGTTTATTCAGGTACCAGAGTTCTTTTTTATTAATTTTAAAAAAAAGGAATATTTCCGAATAAACCAGATGGGGGTCACTCTTTCTGCACCTTCCTTCCACTGTTTCCTGGAAGGACTCAAAGCTGCTCAGTAATTTTAACTACAGCCACTGACTGATGGAAACTAATTTGAATGACATGCATATTCAAACTATTTATTTAACCCAGAAGGTAGCAGACAAGGGTATTTAAAATAAAGCTTCTGGCATAACTAGCAATAAGTTTAATGATGATTGTGCTGGAAAACAGGTGTCGGGCTGCCCCCCTTCCCTTCCTCCCAGCCCCTGCTCTCTGCTTTCCATCTGTTTTCTCTTTGCTCCAGCCGCTCATGTGCATGTTGTGGTCTGTGGAAAGCAATTTGCTGTCTTTGGCTTTGAGGGAAGGGAAGCAAGCGAACTCAGGGAACCAAGGGTGAGAAGAAAAACCTATTATGTCCACTGTCACTGTTTTCTATCTCATAGAACAAGGTGCCCTGTTGTTTTTGAGATACATGAAATGAAAATAGGTGTCATTATTTTATGTGTACTGAAATAGCCTGTGCTGTGGGATATATAGCCCCCAGATGCTAAAACTTTGTTAGCAAAAAGATGGTTATTTTTACTTTTTAAACTTTTGTTTCTCAAAGTAAACTTCTGAATGCATATTATCACACTCATTAATACTAGGAACGGATTCTTTGGGTATCATTAGATACCTTCTGGTTATTAATTTTCAAGTTTGGGCTTTTCTTTACAAGGGCAAACCTTTCGGTAAAAAAAAAAAAAGTAACAGCAAACTCCATATTTGTTCACAAAATTTTCAGCACTCGTATGTCAACAACCTTCCAATTTATTTGCTATGGCAGTGTAGATCATTAGCACATAACAAGTAAATAATTGACCCCTTGTATGATCCAAAAAGGGCTATCTTTGATCATATTTCCAAAACTATCTTCAGCTACCAAATATCTCATGGCGTTATGTGACAGTAACAAATCTCTAGTGACTCTTTGTCATACTTAGGATCAACAGCTGAGGACTTTGAAGTCCTCACTCTGTGTACCCCGAGGAGCAAGAGAACAGAAGACATATTTTTTACTCATTTACTTATGCATCCAGGGCCACCCTCCTACTAGACGTGAATTAGGTATCGAAGGGGACAACAGTCAGAGGACCTGTAGGACACACATCCTGCCTTTTTAGAGCTGTGAGAAAAAGAGAGGAAGGAGGAACAAGCAAGCTGGCTGGTGTTAGAGTATTCACATGACAATATGTCAAAACACTCACAGAGGAGAAAAGATATTCTTGTGCTGCTGAGAAATCAGTTTTAAATAGAAAAATCACGAAGTTTTCCTAGAGTTGCTACTTTTTGTAAGCATATTAACTAAAGAAGTCAGAAAAAAACAATCACTTGTGTTTTGGTCTTTTTGATGTGTGGACTAGAGAGAGGGTCATAAATTGTCACGCACGTGATTCATGGGCACTTGGTATAGGAGCACATGTGGGTTCTGCAGGGCTATCGGTAAAAAATATGGAAGAATTGTTATAAAGGTCGGGTACAGAAATAAATATTTATGTAGAGTAAGAACATCACAAAAGGTAAAAAGCGGATAAATAGTGCAGGCATCATAAAAGCTTTTGAGTTGTTTATTGTTACTATTACTGGCCTGCTATAGATCCCCGATGCTTTTTTCTACACCTCTAAAAGCACTTTTCTTTCTTTTTTAGTCATTTTATGATACAAGAATTTTAGGTAGACAATATAGCCATAAAATCTCCACTAAAAATAAAAATTCAAAACTTGTTCAAGAAGGCTTGAATAAAATTTGTCTCTTATTTTTGACAGCTTAGAAAAATAGCTCTCAGTTTTAGAACTTCTTATACAGTTCTTGGCCAGCTGGTGCTTGTTGCTGGAACGAAGCTCTCTAAACCTCCCGTCTCTGGTCCCCCTTTTTGACCCCTAAAAACAACCACTGCCTCCAATTTCTGGTTGAGTATAGTCTAATCTTTTTCTTGGGTTCTTCCATTTCAACCAAGTAGTATTGCTAATCCTGGGCTAGTCTTTAGGAGCTACATAAGCCAAGAATATTAATGGCCACTGAACAGAGTAAAAGGAATCATGTTGACGTTCAAACCTCCTATTTGGAATGACGGCAGGGTCCGTATACTATTAAGTCAATCAAATACGTGTGCTGCTCTGGATTTGGGGGTTCTGGAGGCCGCGCTGCCAGCATGCCACTTCCTACCTCAGCCTCAGATCCAACACCAGCAGGTATTAGAGAAGAGACGGAACGCTCCTGTTGTTGCCCAGAGCTGGATGTGTTTTCTGCCCCTCTCCTGGTGAAAGTCTCTACGAGTGAGGGGCCACAGAGTATAACATTTATTTATTTGGAGTTATATCTATTCTTGGAAGTAGAGAGAGAAAAAGAAAATGTGTTTTTTATATCTATCGGTAACATTGTGTTGTAGTTTTATCTGAAGAGACCTAAAAAATGAGAAGGAGCGACAAAAAAATTGAAAAAGTAGCTGGTAATCAGGTTAGGAAAAAAAAAAGGAAAGAAAAATTTTGTCCTGGATGTCAGGTATGAAGGTATATTTAAAACGTCTGAATTTATGATCAACAAAGTCAAGAGACTCAAGTAGAATTAGGAGGAGGCAAGGTGACAATTAATCAACGACTTAAATGAATACAATAATTTGATAATCTTGATAAATACATATATTTATGACATATATTTAAAAAGTGGATAGAATGAAGTTAAACAGTTGGCCTGTGCTTCTTCTGATTCGCCTTAACCTAGGTGATGCTTTTAGTAGAATGAACAGTTTATTCTCCTTGCAACACACCAATAATAACCTCTTAACAAATTAATGGTATTGGGGAGGAGTTCTTACCCTGTGAATTATCTTTGGTTAAGTGACACGTGATAAACACCGATTCTATGGGTTTTAAAGGCCTAGGTTCTTGGAAAATGTCACATATGCTGTTTTAGTGTATAATGGAGCTGTTTACGTAAATCCTTTCTTCTGTTTGAGGTCGATGGTTACTTCAGGTAATGTCTCTCCTGGGCCAGGAAGTACATCTGGTACTAGAGTAGAGCACCTGGGGGATACACCCTACTGGGTCTGTATTCCCCAGGTTCTTATAACTTTGAAACTACTACAAAAGCTTGACATGTTGGAGGATCTCTGAGTTGAATTCAACCACCTGATATTTCATTTCAGATGAGAGGAAGTGGAAGGGACAAATGAAAGAGTATGATGTTATCTCTAGAAAAATTTTAAAATATGTGTAGAGGAATGGGCAGAACTATAAAGGAGATGGCAGTGGAGATGGTTTTATTTTCATTTTTCATGTTTGAAAACTCAGTTTAATTATATCAAAAAATTGAATCTAGGTAAACACCACCTACTTGCAGAAAATTTTAAATATTCCCCTAAATCTTGTGCTAGAATGCTATGATTGATGGAACGATGTCTGTGAGCTAAATTAAAGAGTTTTGTTCTGTTCTCTTGGAAGAGCAGCGACTAAAACTTTTACTGTCAGAAAGAAAAAGGCATTTGACAAATTTTAAAACAAGGAATTGGACACCAGAGGTGCAATTTAGTACAGAATTGTCAATTATAATAAAGAGATGGATTTTTTCTCTTTTTTTGTCATTAAGCAAAGATAGTGTAAGCCAGGGGAAGAAAGTATTTCCTCTAGACCGTGATTGTGCAAATAAAGGCTAGGAGACCTCTAAGTGGGTCAATGGGACATCAAAGTCTCGAATGGATCTGTGGCATTGAAGGTTTCAGAATAAATCAGTGACATGACAGGGATCCTCTGAGCGGGTTAATAGAAAGGCATGTTCTTCTGTATGGTCACTAATACGACATGGGTCTGTTGAGATTTCTGGTTCAGAGTCTGGGACAAAAAGACTGTCATTAACATCCCGATGCTGGGACAGAATTTAGCAGAAAGAACAGGTGATACAACTTATTGCCTAAGGGGTTCTTTGGCCTGCTATATCCAGGCAAAATATACTCAAAAAAGAAATTGAGTTTGGTTTGTGGAACAAGAAAAGAATACAAAAAAGTCAAGTTTCAAAATAATTTGAGAACACAAAATAAAAATGGAGCACCTGAACACACAGCGTCATTTAAGTTAATGCAAACAATGCTAAGCCCAGAGAAGTCTTACTGACTGCAGCCAGTCGTACTATGTTCAAGTTTTTGTTGCTCTCATTCATGTCATGTAGATTTCTTTTTATGTTTTCTGAGAACACGCCTTTGCCACTGAGAGAAAGCCGCTACTCTTTTCAATAATGAATGAAACGTTCATCTGCCAGTATCTTTCTCAATGTTAATATATACAGAGAGAGAAATTCTGAAAAGGGCTGGAAAAAAAAAACATGCCAAAAACTACCTAAAATATAATCCTGGAAAATATTTTAACTTTGAAAGTTCAAATATTTTTGACTAATGTTTTAGGTAATGAATTATATACTTGAATGTTTTGGCAAATGTGTGAGATCTGCCTGTTATTTGTAACCTCTTCTCCTCAGCATGTGAAAGGACATTACTGCACTAGGCTCCCTTGACCTGACTGCAGTGGTTGTGCAAGGTGCTTGGGGATCACTGATTTGGAGACAATAGAAGTTGGAACATGTTGTCAGAAATTATTACTTCTCAGGGCTGAAGGAATGGTTCAACACTTAAAATGCTTGCCTAGCAAGAGCTAAGTCAAGTGCTAAGTACTCAAGTTCAATTTCCCAGCATCGCATAATCCGGGCATGGTGGTACATGCCTGTAATCCAGTACTTGGGTGGCTGAGACAGGAGATTGCTTTGAGTCCAAACCAGCCTGGGCTCCATAGTGAGTTCAGGATTAGCCTGGGGCTACAGAGCAAGACTCTGTCTCAAATAATAATAACAATAATAATAATAATACTTCTCAATTTCCTTGAGAGATTTTATATTACATTTTCATATTTTTAAGTTTTTAAAAGTAGGACATATGTATTAGTTTGGTAATGTGTCTGAAACAAAGGACGATAAAAAAACAGACACATAACATCATGGTGTTTGGAAGTTAACTGTTTGGAATCTTTTTTTTTTTTTTTTTTGGCAGGAATGGTTCCTACTGAGGTCATTGAGAAAGGACATAACAGAATCCTTTCTTGTTGCTACCATTATGTTTATTTGGTGTCCTCCCTGTATAAGTATTATCTGCAAATTGCCCCTTTAGTCGAAAGTATGATTCAAATGCTTTTAACATCATTACTCCTGTAAGGACTTCCAAATCATATTGCATTTGTTATAACTTAATTATCTCTATAAATACTTCCAAATTAAATCTTATTTATAAGACTCACATATAGAAACTAGATGAGACACAATTCTATTCATAACAGTGAGCCTATTGGAAAGAATGCATGGGCAGATTTCTAATTCATTATCGAGAAAATAATTCATCTTCAATTATCTCTGTATTTATAACTTTAAATTGAGATCAGTCTTGATTAGCTCCATGAGATAGGAATTATTAGGTATAGCTTACATATATATGTATATATTCAGACATATATTTATGTATTTCTTTATATTATAATGCAATGTTCTTTATAGATTGGAATTGTTACATATTTTTAAAGTCAGAAGATAAAGTCTTTGAGAGTTTACATAACTTTTTAAAACAATCTTGAGACAAAAAATTAGAAGAATCACTTTTCAGTTAGTTTTGATCAGTGCCTACTCTGATACACTTTTTTCTCCAATGGTCTACTTCATATACTTTTATTAATCTTGTGTGTGTTCCCTGAGTCAAGTGCTACGTCACTAATATTGGAGAAGACATTAACATTTTTTACAAAGCGGATGTCTCATTTACATCGAATTAACATTAGCATAGGGGAAACTTTTCAGGAATTCCTTAGATTGCCCTAAATCTCCTTCCCGCTCATAGGCTTGTGAAAGTGACATAATATGTTATCATGTGTTTTGATTTGACCAAGTGTTCTTTCAAGTCATCCAGATATCTTAGTGACATAGTCTTATCGAGGTTTATTTTTTATTGATAGTAAAGACTGATGTGAACAACATGAGTTCATGCGAGTGAATTGGGAGAATGGAGTGAATGTGATTCACACAGCTAGTCAGGAATCAAATGTTTTCTATCTCCTGGTTCTCACAGCCCTTAGATCCTAAAAAGCTTTCAGCTGGCTGATAAAATGGGAAAAAAGAAGAATTGGTGAATTGGTACAGAATTGCACTGGATGTTTTTACAGACACAGTGATTATATATATATATGAAAATTTACATATGCAAATGACATATATACCATTTGCATATGTAAATTTCATCAACATTCCATTTACTGTAATTTATTGATTTGCACGGCACGGTTGTTAGGTAAAAACTTAGAAGTAAAAATGACTAATAAAATAGTTAAAATGAGAAAAAAATTAGTCCATTTTCTACAAATACCTAGAATAAGAATTGTAATATGCAACCAATAATAACAAAATTGAATAGCGTTTGTCAAGTCATTTTGGCCAAATAAAATTTATCTGCAAAGAATTATCTATTTTTTTAAAAGGAATACTAAGAGTAAAAATAAATATCGACACTACATTAATTATAAATTATAAATAAAATTTAATATAAATAAAAATTCTTATTGATGATTAACTATGTATTACCACCTCAGAAGGAAAATCATGATATTATTTCCTCATTAGTCCTCTGCATATTTCATTACTTTTTGCATCACGATCTTATAAATTGTATTAGTAAAAACATGCACACATCACACAGAATTGATTCAGCTTAAACTCAAGTAGGAAACAGTTGAAAGTTTGCAACACCACACCAGTCAATGGAAAAATTATAGAAACTAAAGAAAATTCTTTAAGATTAGCAACAGTAGACAATTTGAATTCAAGTGCTGACAAGTGAGCATGGCGGAGTGAGTGGATTAAGAAGAGCAGAGGAGTGATGGATGGCGGTTTGGGGCAGATTGGTACCTCAGCATGACATGATTGAGACCAGAGGAGGAAAATAAATTAACCCAAGAGAAAGACATGCCCAGCAGAAAATAGAGGCGAGCACATTTTGAAGATCAGTCATAGACATAAAGGGTGATGCAGACACGAAGCCATTAATCATGTTAATCTGTTCATAGAGCTAAGAAAAGGATCGTGGTTCTAGGGATTTGGTGAATAATGATCAAGACTATTTAGCCGAATTGCAGTGCTAAACACTGAACCTTAATGTTGACTCCTGGCTAAAGAACAGAATATTGGATTTAGACACATGTAACACAAAAACAGACTGATAAATTTGGGAGAACCCAGTACAAACAAATATGAACTAGCCAAGACCATGGCTCCAAAGCCATCATATCGGTAGAAAAGAAAATAGAATGTTAGGTGCTGTCCATTTTAAGGAGAATCATCTCAAGACACTTGCTTTGCCCTGACATTTAATATACATGATCACGTTCTGAGGGTACTTCCTCCTTTTTTAAATCACTAAGTGTTCTTAGAACACATACTTTTAGAGTGGCTGTGAGAGGAAGGAACTTTGGAAGGTGAGACCTGAAGGAATAGTGCTGGAGAAAGAGCCTACCGCTTGCTTGGTAGGGGAGCCACTACATAGCCTTCCACTGTGCTCCCATTTGCAATGGACATAGAGCTAGGTATTTCAGACCTACTAATACTTTTATTCAAAAGAGAACTGAAAACCTCATGACTTGTTTACAGAATGTCTCACGTACAATGAACCTAACATTAATCTGCATCTCAAAACAGCTACTAGGAATATCTAGAATCAATTAAGTTACCAGCTTATTTTTTAATTTAAAGAATATAAACCATCTTGAAATGACAATGCTATCTCAGAGTGGTTTTACAGGTTAAAACAAAAGACCTGACTGAATAGAAAGATTTCCTGATGACTCAGTAAAAGTATTTAATCGATCAATATATTGAAGTAACATCTAAATCTTCGTTTTAAGTGGTCCAAGCCCAATAATTCACTGGCAAATCTATCTGGCATCGATAAATTTATCAATTTGGGTTGTACTACACTAAGAATTATATCTCATAGATTGTACATTGTCTGGTGTGGTAAATAGGATCTCTACACTGCAATCATTTATTTTCTTTTGGCTAGCCAATAATTCAACAGATAGTCATTGAGTCATTTTTAATTTCCTGTTAAGTTATAATACAGTATATGTTGCAAATATACATATATGTAATATATATGAAATTACCTGTATTATCCATGCCTATAGATTTACACACCTGCTTTTATGGATGATATAATCAATATCAAGTTTCAACTCCAGGTAATAACCATCATCACTTCTTTAGACCTAATGTTTAATTCTGTACTTATTAGATTTAATTAACAGCACTTATGAATTATCAAATATTGGAAATAAAATAGAGAAAAAGTTAGCATACATCATTCATCTAGAATTTTTCTTTACTCATTCCTCTTTGCTATTTTAAATATTCAGTCTCTTTAATTTTTAAGCTAGACTTTGACAAAAAATATGCATTATTTTTAATCAACAAATGAAGTAAATTTGTGCCTTCCCTAAAACAGGTTCAGTCAAATAAGATTATTGTATTTTGAACTGAGTAAATATATTTATCTCTAGTCTCTTGATAATTTACATATTTAATCTATAATGCACCATAATAGATTTAAAGAAAAATGCCATCTCCTGTAGATGTATCATTATATCCTCTGACTACTTGTGTGTAGGATGATAGACAGGTTGGAAAAGTTCTACAATTTCTGTTTCCGTCACATCTAACTGCATATATAAATGTTACAGGCAAATGGAGGGCAGGGAGTTTCACTTTCCTGGTCAGATATTTTTCCTTCCTCAAATCTGTCAGTAACTATAATAGCATCGATACAATCTGAGCGGCTTGTCTACTGTGACTTACATATTTTAAATTTACGCTACCTTCTCTTCTTTACGTATCTTCTATTTCAAAAAGAACTGCACTAGCAAACACACAATGCACACCATGAAATGGGTAGGAAATGTATTCCTCAAAAATATCTTGAAAGACAAAGCAAAAAAGCCGAAGCCAACGGAGTGAACAGGAAAGCCAACTGCAATCAATGGCTCTGGGATTATTATAGCAAAGTTCGTGAGAATTCATGGACATTGGGCATTTCTCAAAGCATTTTGCTTAAACTAAGAAAACCACTTGAAGTGGTTTTTCATTAAGGATACACTCAAGATGTTAATTGAACTAAATACAATTTGATCTGCCTCTTCTTCTAAAGACTAATCATTAAATTTGTATGACTAAATCTAGAGCCTTTAAAACATTACCGTTGCAAAGTTCTTTATCCTTCCTTATTTGTTTTTACTATCATTATGGTTATGTTTTGTTTTTATTCTTGGATGGTGGAATTTAGCACAAAGTCTACATTTGTTTTTTAAAATGTAAAATGACAATGGACTTTGGCACCATTAGTATATCTCTAATAGCATTTATTTTATAGCTAATTATAAAATTTATTCATATGTGAGATAAACACTTTTGACATCTTTATGAATGAATTAGTTCATTTTTCCAGATGTGTCAGCAAATACCACTTAACTCTCTAAACCAGCTACATAAGCCTATTTCATCCTTAAACATAGGAATCTTCTCATATCATCAAAACAGTGTACTTTCATTTTTCTAATAATAAATTATTGTTTTAGATTCTATTGTTCTTTTAAACAGCCATAAGTAATTTTTATTTCAATTTTTTCTATCTTTGAAGTTCTTATATATATTCTAAATAAGCACTATTTCTCAATGTTATGATAATAAACTTTAGAAATTATTTGAAGCAAATTGAATGTACCCATGACAAATAATTGCTTTTAGTCTATGGAAATAACTTTTCTTTTTCCTAGGATGATTATGACTCCATGCTGAATCATTGACCATCTAGGGAGTACAGAGCAACCTTCTACTTTTCAAAAGTGTTTTAGATTGGTGATAAGAGTTTAGTGAAATTGGAGAGTTAATTTTCACTTCAGGAAAATCCAAGTTTTTGTGAATCATAGTTTGTTTTGAAAAAAAAGTAAGTTACTGAATGAGCAAATGATCAATTCCATTAATTATTGGTGAGTAAGAGTTATACCGAGAGTAACACGTTTCCCATACTGCCAGTAGACATTGCAAATAAAAACCAGAAGGACCCAAGATATCTAAGTGGAAAAAATAAAATTTTAAAAAGTAAACCACTACCCATATTAATTTTTAAAGGACTTTTAATCAAATATTGTTTTCCTTAAAATTTGAAAGGACAAATCTTGAACTTTTAAGCTAAAGAAAGAAGATTCCATTCTGGAATTCCATGCCTCTGTTAAATGCTTACTTTATTCTATCTTGCTATAAGCCAGTTCTGAGTCAGGCCTACCAGTGATCCACAAAACAATTGGGGCAAGAGTTCCCGATTCTGGATACTTTGTGTTTTGTTCCCAAATGTTATTCATTTTCTTAGTTTGTGTTTGCGGTAGGTAATGAACACATGCAGCCCGTGGGATCGGTGCCTGTCCATATGGTGTCTTGACCACCTTTCCTTCCAATTTCCCCTTTCCCAGATCCCGTCCCATTTCCTTCCATTTTCTCTTTGATTTTGCTCTTTTACTGATTTATAGTTGGCATTTCTCTTTGTAACAGTGAAAGAAGGACAGGAACAAGCTTGTGAAGCAGAAGTTCTTAGTAAATAACTTGAGACAAGCCAGAGTTTTAAGGAGTATTAGTCTCTGAAAAATAAGATGAAGATCTTTTTATTATGAGTGGGAAAAGACTATTTCAGTCTTTGTCTTTTCTTAAAAGATGGGATTGGGATTACCATTAGCAATTTCACTTCAGAAGCATATGCATCTATGTGTCAACAAAGAATACGCAAAGCCATGGAATATCACAACCTTGAGTTGCATGGACAAGTACATTAGAGAAGCCAAGTTGCTAGAGTACTCTGCTACTTTGAGGCAGATACCATGAAGCACAGCTGTTCATTTGACTTTAGGCAAGTCATTAACATGCAAAGATTAGTATCATGTAATTTGTAGAAGGCTGTGTATTCTGGAGACGTGATGTATTTTTTAAAATGTCCTACTCCTAATATTCTGAAAATCTCTAAATCTTCTTAAGATACCCGGGCCAGAAATTGCATGCCATTTGTAACTCTAACATATAACTTAAACTTTCTGTAATTCGCTTTCTTTATCTAAAATTTGAGGATAATGAAACATCCATTCCTTAAGGTGTAATTGAACTTAAGAAATGAAATTAACTAATTAGAATTCTGGTGTGTAGTAAGCATTTAATAAATAATGATTCTGTATAAAAGAGAGTATCCCTTTCCATACCCCTCCAAGGAAATCTAGCTAAATCTTCCCGTAAGAATATACACATTTCAGGCAAGAGGGGATTGTCCTTGTGTCATCCTAAATTGTGTAATCAATCAGTTTCTTATCTAGTAATTCTAAGTTGCTTTTCCCATGTTTATTTTTCCCAGGGTAGGGTTTCATGTTCTTCTCAAATTGACTTATAATTGGCTAGATGTTAACATGCATGATACCATTTTCTTATATTCTCATGGCTTCTTTTGGCTACTCATTGGCTGAAGCAACACTCTAAACCTGGAGTTCTTTATTATAAAGTCACCTTAGTGCTCAGGTAATCTCAGCTCCAGAGGTTTTCATTTACATTTCTAATTACCAGTACACTGTGGATGAAGATGTTTCCTGAGCCTGGGTATTGACCTCACACTGAAGGCAACAAATGTCTGGAAGGACTGTCGTGGGTCACCTGGCATGATTTCTGGCTGGAAGGACAACAATAGCCAGCCTGTTCCCAGGGAGCAGCAATTATTATACAAATGAAATCTGGGAAATGGAAAATCTTGGTAAGGGGCAATAAGATGAAGTTTTTCACGAAATTCTGGCCTTTCTTGGATGCTTTGAAGAAAAGGGATCCAATAAAAGATAATTAAAATAGTGTATGAAACACAAGTACAATAGGCAGTGATCAAGATATTTGAAGAAATTAAACTGGAAAAGTCTCTTGAAGAAAATTGAAGGCCGTATAAAAAGCTCCTTACCTGTCACATGGTAGATAAGTCTCTATATAATCTTATGCTGTACCATAATGTAAGCAAACATTGTCTTATGAAATGCAGAAAATATGTATAATTTTCATGCTTTAAAACCAAAGGATTCTATGTATTCAAGTAGAATTTATATTGTTTGTTCTCTAACTTTCATATTAACATGAAGAAATAATTTTAAGTCCCAATACTATCCTTCTTCCCCTACTATCCTAGAAAAAACAAACATTCAGTAAAACACATATGTATATTGTGTAGTAGATGAATGATGTTTTGTAACTTGAACACTTTATATTTCCACAAACCTACTTAGCAATCAAAGTGTCAACCTAACAGAATGTGCACACCCCTGGGATTTTTTCTTCTCATTGTCTTTCAATAGGGAGATCACTTAGTTTCTGGAGAAACTGTACCAGGTTTCAAAAATGTTCATATACTTTGTTAATCTACAGTTTCTTCAGGAAGTAACCTGAGTGCTCCGCACTTAACATCCAGGTGAACTTTATTATACTCCAACTTAGAACCCATGAGAAGTAACTTCCATGAAGAATTAAAAGAGGAAGCCAATAACAATGCCTCTTCCTCAGAACCCTGACATCCTCAAGAGATAGGCTGGCTTGTTTCTTTCACTGTGACATCAGCATTTGACATATTTTGGGTGAGGCAAAGCTGTCATTTAGAGCCAAAATCTTAATTATAACAAGCTTGAAAAGATGCTAAATTTGGCCTGAGAACAAAAGCAAATGACGGTTCTTTTAAAAATCAGATCTGACATTTGATCTTCATAATCATCAATGCTGATTATAATAACCCTAGAAAATAATACTGCATAAAGGATTAGTAAACATGGCTAAAAAGAAATTGGCCCAGAGATAAGAAGATCATATTTGGTTAAGAAATCCAACTCTTCTCATCCATTTCAATCTTTCGTGAATTTTGAAATACAAGTCGTCCCTGAGTGGCCAAGTTTAAACATGTTTTAACTATTCATAACAATTACCCTTTAAAACATGAATATAATTGTTTTTTTTTCTAAGTGGGGTCTGGGTTTGTCGCCTTTAATGAAACTCACATAGCTAAGTGGAGTGTATAGCAGATGGTCAGAAGCCAAGTGTCTATTCTCAGCCACATATTAAGCCACTGCATGGCTGTTTGTGCCAATTATAGCTTAAATAAGAAAAATCTCTGCTTCCTCATTTGCTCAACTTTCTCGATTTCACAAGCTGAATTCCACCTGAACCTATTGTGCGTGCCTTCCTTAACCAAACGTTGCGGTTTCTGCATTCTACCCTTCTACCAAACACGGTTCACATCTGAGATTGGCAAGCCCCTTCTAGGTACTACAAGAAAATTGTGTACCAGTTGTGTTCTCTGTCAAACACAACCCAAATACTGTCAAGTCATCTCAATGCCTTCAAAATGTATCACATAGCTACAGAATTAGTATCAAAACCACTTGGAGCATAATTTTTTTTCCCTAAAAGCTTAGACAAAGTTTAACTCTTATAATGAATAAGAAATTCCAACCCTCTAGGGTATAGAGATAGAAGTTTTGCTGAGAAAATACCAGCCTGGGGAGAGATACTGGATTTTGAACCCTGTCAGATGAATCCAGAGCGTAACGTGCTCTAAAATCCTCCAAGGAAAGAGCCCCTTTTATTTCCAGTCTCTGAACTTTCTTTCTGGGTAAATTTAGGCAGTTTTCCAAATCATGAATATTTCCCTCCAGCAAGGTCTGATCATTGTAAATGCATTCCTGGATGGCAGGCCGTCTTTGGCAGAAGCCCCAGCGTAACAGATATGTGCCCAGGAAACCAAGTTTTCAATCTGGGAAGGTCAAACTGATATGAACTGCAGGAAAGTTACTTTTCAATCACACTGATTTATTCTAAATTAAGTAGTGCTGGAAAACACAGACACCGGCAACCCTGCTATTAAGATAAGTTTGACTCATTTAGCAGCGGTGGCCAATCAGGGAAGCTGACTCAAATGAGCAAAACGCCAGTAATGCTAGTAAACAAGTGTTCACACCTGTGAACAGCTGTGTGGGTTTGCTGCACCAGGTGTGCTATGTAAACTCAACTCAGCGCCACATTTATCACTTATTAAGAGTTATCAAAATGCATCGTGCAGCCGATCCTTCTGGCAATTGTCACAAATAAAGCTGGAAGCCATTTGTCAGGGACTTGAATGGAGGGGAATTGTAAGCACAGGGTGCACCAGAGATCAAATCAAAAAGTCTACAAAAAATTTTCGTATAATAAAAAATAGTTAAGAAAAATACTCCAGGAACCCCAATACCGGATGGTTTAGACAAATCAATTCTATTTTTAAGTGGTTGATGAAAACAATTCTTGCTGATTTCTTTTTTTCTTCTTTCTTTTTTTTTTTTCTGTCATGAAGAGGAAAACATTTATAATTGTGTTAGCAGATGTAAGCTCCTGATAAAACTGCTGGAAATCCAATAAAACCCAAAATTTAGCAACTTGAATATTATAAATTCCATTGTCATGATTGGAGAGACACTGGGCTGAAGTGTCCAGGTGTTAGTTAGGCAGATAATTTGAATGTGAATTCCTCCTCTTCCAAAGGATGAACAGAGTAAATTGAGTATGCCTATAAAGAACAAAGGAGAGGACATAGATGCTCACTGACTCCCCAGACCTCATGGTTATAGGTGTTATAGAATTTGAAATTCATGTATTTACAAAAGAAGAAGAAGAAAGAACATAGAACTCCTTGAACAATTAATAGATTTTCTTCTCATTTGATTAGTGTTTGTATAAAATACATGATGGTTACATGATGGTATTTTGTGTACATATAGACCATATTAACATTACAGTACTTTCTGTTCTACTCTTGACCCTTCCATTCTATTTCTAAAATTTTTCTAGGGGATGAATATCCTACCATTTTATTATGTATATATGAATTCCAAATTCTATAACACATCAGAGTTATTGATGCAACAAAGTGTTATATTTGCAGTGTAACATTTGCTACCTAGTATCTTGGATACAGTAAAGTTTACAAAGCCCCCTGTTTCAGAAATTTAGATCGAGATGAAACTTTGTGGATCTTTTGTTTTCTTCTTAGAACTACTCTCACTTGAGGATCAATTTTGCTCTGTATTTCTATTTTCAGACTCTCAAATTAATCTGAATTCTGGAACTGTATCAGTGCTAAGTATGTGGATTAAAATGACTCCAGCTGATAGTTGTCACAGAACAAAAAATAATGTAACAACTTGAGGTTATACTTGCATTGATTTTTGTTTTTGAAAATACGAAAATGCAGTACTATTTTACATAAGAAACCTGAGGATTTGTAGATTTTAGGACCTGCAAGGGGTTTTGGAAACAATGTCTCCATGGAGACTTAAAGTAAATTCCAAAATCACTACTGTCCTTTCCAAATCTTCCTTTTTCAAAATTATAGACTTCAACAAAAATAAGATTAAAATACTTTTTATCTCTATGTTTCTTACACATGCTTTAAATGAATCTCAAAAAGTCTCAATTAGAATTAAAGTAATGGAATTGCAAGTGATACAGAACTCTGTGGCTCTATTTAAAATTTAAATTACTGCGAAATGTATGATTTGCCTTGTTTTCATTTCTTTGAAATTGGAAATTTTATCAAGGAAGAAAATTGAATTTTTCTCCTTCCTTGTTGATTTATGATGTTATGTTTGTCTAGTTCCTAGACTCAGAAGCAGCTAGAAGTTACGATGTTGCCCATTATTAAGAAAATAAAAGTTTATGAAAACTCCATGGAACTAGAGTTCTTGTGACAATAGAAATGTTTTATGCTTACTATATGAGAAAAACAGCTTTAAGCACCCCCCTCCCTCCAAAGACTATATTTGAAGTGGGAAAGAGCAGAGAATAAAAGGTTATATGTAAAAATGTATTACTAGATAACAGGAGTTGGAAGGCAAAGCAGACCACAATGCTTTGATCAGTAGCTGGAGAATGACAATATATTAGTCACAGATTTCAAAAGTAGCAATTAAGTGAATAGTTAAGGAAAAAGATGTAAGAGCTATGAAAGCAATTGGGGGAAGAAGACAAAAAGAAGTATTTCTGTGCTACTCAAAATTCCCATGCAATGAAATGCAGACAAGAGGCATGGGTTAATTGTTAACCTAAACAGAGAAAAGAATGTGTCAGTATAGACCTGATGCTAAGAAATGCAAAATAAATGAATAAATAAACACATTAAGAGGATGGAAAATGATTTTAGTCATTCCAGAGATAAGAACAATACTGCTTAGATTTTTCTATACAGTGGAAAAGCTCTGCCCTTGCCCTTGAGTTTTAGAATAATGCTCAACGTTTGTGCTCTTCATTAGTGTTGCCATTATTGGAACCTATTTTCTCCTGTTTCCTCTTTTTGATGCGCTGTCTCCCTTTCGGAATCGATTAGGGGTTAAATACTCAATGCCAAGAATGTGAAGTGGGAGCCTGCGTCCCAGGAGGCATGGAGAGCCAAATCTGCACGCAGAGTTGGACTGGAAAGGTTGGAGAAGGCAGCTGCATTTTCATGGGGTTGTTTGAATGACCCCGGAAGCCATGTGAACACATTGCGTTACTGCTCACAGATTGCATAAATTTGCATTGCCTTCTCCAATACCTACTTTCTTAATTTCTATTTATCCCGATGGAAAATCAGGAGGGCACTAAACCTTGTGGAAAGCCTGGTTGTCCAAATATAAAAGTCTTCAATGATTTCTGAGTCTGCTAGGTATGCGGCCTATGCGGATCAGCCTTATCTTGCTCAATTTCATATACTCCCTTCAAGCTGGTTTCTGGAAAACAGCTAAACCAACTGTGTCAGAAAGTAAAAAGCCTGTTGGAGATAGGATCGATTCTTTGATACAGTCTTTTCTTTTTTCTTTCTCTTGCCTAGCAAACATAAACATAATTCTGTTCTGTCTTGACCACTCATCTTTGAAGGAAAACTTTTAAGTGCTTATTCCCTTAAGGAATTAACTTTGATAAAATAATCCCACCGTTTGGATGTCTAGGCTTTATGTATTTGTCATCATTTAAGGAAGTGACTGAAATGCTGCCTTTGAATGGGACCTTGGGGAGATGGAATAAATGCTGAATGTCTTTAGTTGGCTTTGCCTATGGGTTGAGCATACAATGGATCACAGGAAATGTATTTTCTTTTTGTTCTGCACAGAGCGATTCAACATTTATCTATTATCATAGAAACAATTCAATTAGCAGCTCTTGGGAACCAGAATATATCCCCACGATCTGCCCCTTAATAGCATCTATATATCACTGCAGTCTAATTTCCACATTGAGCTGAATGTAAATGGCAGTTGCCCATAGATTTTTTTAAAGTTAAATAGTACGATTTTAGTTCCATTCCCATAATGCCCTCTTGTTATACATATTAAATGCTTTTCTCTGATTTATATGCTCAGTTCTGTAAATTAATACTGCTATTTTGATTTCAGTTAGACTTTTTAATTTTCAGATAAATCATTACGATGAAAGAGAATCCTTTGCCAGTTGGAGCCTGTTTGCCTTATCGTCATTGAATTATTCAGCAGGATTCCCTCCCCTGGTGTTCAGGAAATCAGGCATGCTTCCCCGTTACCTCCGGTATTTGTTCTCTCCTTCTGCCTGCATCACAGGAGAGCAGGGAAAGCTGAAGCCAGGAAGGAGTCTATTTTTCTGGGTCTGGGTGTCGTGATGGGGGAGTCCGTATTTTATCATGCGATTAGAAAAACACTGGCCTCGCCAATGCATAGATCTGCTGTTTCCTGACTTGATGGTCCAGCCACAAGTGGGATGTGCTTGCGTCACCCGCTGTACAGGACAGGTGAATACGAAATGACCTCATAATTGTCCCCTTTCCATTGTGGCCCTGAGTAAAAGGCTCTTCATGGCCTGACATATTTCCTTGTCTCAAAATCAAAGGATCCAGATAAATTGGTAATAGGAAAAGTAACCACATACAGGGTGGTACTCACATGTAAAACACTCACCATCCATGACTGAGATCCGTTCGGGCTTGGAACTTGGAAGTAAAAGGAGAAAGTGGTTTAATGAAGAAATGCAACAATGAAAACTTAGACTACAGAGAAAGATGTTCCTTGTGACCACGGTGTGGTCTTATCCCCCGACTTCAACCTAGCTGCAGTCCTTACTGCAGGAGAAGGGGTGAGTACCTCCTTCCCAGACTCTAGACGCTTCCCCAAAGCCATCACACTTGACCAAACCACTCTTCCTACAAGAGTGTTTGGCTTACACCTTCCTTGACCTCCCACCTGGACTTGACCCTTTGGTTCATCCGTGCATAATTAAGCTCCCACTGTCCAATCAGATGATTTGAAGCTGCCACAGCTTTTCTTTCTCTAAGGCTCTGTTCAAATTTCTCCTGCTGGGTCATCCCTCCTCCCAGGAATGTCTTTTCTTTTATATATAAAGCTTTCTCACCTCTTCTCTAACCATTCCCTACTCCTTAAAGAAAACATCTTACGGGATGCACAGGATATCATCACATGTCCTCTTAGAAAAAGTTCTTACTATTCTTGTTTCTTCCACTTGCTTCTCTTCATATACTCTGCTATGACGTCAGAAAGGCTTCCCCGTAACTACTATCTGTTATATTTACTTGTGCTATATTGACCACCACCTGCATACTGGAGTGTCTGCATAAAGCAGATAACAGCATCACTTTCCCTTTGCCCTTTATCTTTTTTCTATTCCCCATTTTATCGATAGCCATAACAGCAATACATAATGTTTATATCGATCTTAATTATATATATATATATATATATATATATATATATATATATATATATACATATCATGGCAAAATTACAAAACCTTCCTCTCTCCCTTTTCGGCCCTCTTACTCTCTTCCCCTCCCCTTCAATTTCCCTCATTTCCCTTAATTTATTCCGTGATGGAATTGTGATCTGGGATTTTCGTATTAGGGAAACTGTTCCCTAGTTCACTACTCCTTCTGGTTCACATCACTGAGCATGACGGACTCAAGTTGGGTCCATTTCCCCTTGATCTGGCCTCTTATCTGTTTAGTGAATTGCTGTGAACAATATGCCCTAAACTGTCAGTTTACAGTTTTCTCAAATTATTTTATCAAAAGCCACACAAAGAATCAGACTCCTCCATCGGCCATCCTGTCAATTTTGGGCTACATATTCTATTTCATGAACATTTTAGGAATATGTACATGTTTCTCTCTTCTTCATATTACAACCTGTAATTCTTTAAGGGCATATGATGAGATTAACATATTTATATGCTGGCAGATTTTCATATTGTAATAGTAATGCATGATGCTCAATAAAGATTTACGATGAATAATAGTTTTCCCAGCTTTCTTTTTTTTGTAAAATAGAAGTAAAAGCAAAATTTTTCCTGTAAGTCATGAAGATCTTTTCACCTGTCTCAATCAGATCAATAACCTTAATAAATTCCACTCTTAAACCAATGCATCTTTTTTTTCCCTTGAGATTTCTAAGCACAGGTTAACTAGAATAAAAAGGTTGCCTTAGTAGGAGAAATACAAAATTTGCCCTGCTCCCTGGGAGTAATTCAATCGGCAGAGAAGAAAAAATCTCTTTCTGATTGTTAATAAAGTACATGCTGAGGTTGGTGCACAGTGACAGACAGGCATATTGACCTCTCAACAATTACCCCAGAAAATAAACTCTTTATCATACCGAGACTGACATTTAAAAATACAAAATTTAAAATAAGCCTGATAACAATAGCTGTAACTATGGGAACCCTGCACTCCTTCAGATTTGATTTTTTTTAATACAGATCTCAGAGGGATTTGTCTTATCATCCCTAACAAAAGGTGCTGCTTAGCAAAGAAGACATGACAGCTTGCAAGTTCTGGGACATGCACCTGAGGCAGGCCTGTCAGTCAGCCAGCCTCTCCGTCAAAAAGAAAGATGAGTAATACAATTTTGGGATCAGCAAGCAGAGGCAGGGAAGTGGAATCTCACGCGGTTGTTCCTGTGGCTCTGCTATCTTCCTCTGCCCTTCAAGTCCGCTTCATTCCAACTACTGGAAAATGTAATAAATACCAAGAACACAGACTCTTATTTTCTGAAGTTTAATAAGCAGAAAGGAAAGAGTTACAGCATTGTGCAAGAAGTAGCTCTGAAATAATTTGCATTCTAAATGGGAGCAGAAAGTTATGGGGAAAATTATATTTTTGGCTTGTTTTCAAGCTAAATTTAGGAGACCAGAAAAATCTGAATAAATTTTCAATCCTACATCAAATGTCTTAGAACGTGACTTTAAGTAAATCCAACATTTTAAAAAGTCCCAAATGTCTATTTGACACCTTGATTTCCTACTCATTTTTTTCTTTCTTACTCCAGATTTTTTATTAGTAATTATTAATTATACGGAGTATGAGTTTCATTTTGACAGGTTTGTACATAAGGTATATTCTTTGATCATTCACCCCTCCCACAGCTCCCTTGAAACTTTGTCAATTTTTAAACAAAAATTAGTGCTATTTTTAAATGTCAAATTCATGAATATCAAAATTAAACCACAGAGTTTTTAAAAAATAAAGCAAAAGATTGAGCCCAAATAGAAATTCTCAAAATGCTCAAAGCCTTGAAAAATAATTTGCACTTTGTTGCCCTCCAAATCTTTTCCTTGCTGATAATAGGAACTTTAAAATTATATATATACATGTATCTTTCATAGTCCAGAAATCGAGACTAGAAACTCAGCCCTCAACTTCCTGAACATCTTGTTTGATGAACTACTCTACAAGTCAAAGAACACAAGAGGAGAGAAGAATGAGATAGAGGGAAAGGAGGAAGAATAAAAGAAGTAATGACAGCCAGGGATGGTTGATCCTGAAGCAAAATCATGAGGAATGAGCGGATAAATCCTGTGTGGCCCTGCAGCAGAGCAGCCATCCAGAATGATTCCCACTTATTTCCTCATTCCGTAAAACTGCTACCCTAAAGCAATAAGGTTTGTTTACCTAAGGTTTTAAGCACCTAGTGACAATCTCTACCCCTCCAGGAAACACAGGTATTCCTTTGAAAAGTATTTCATAAAGAAGACTCATAATCCGAGCGGTGGATTCCTGCCACCCCTTTTCGCCCTATTCTGTTTGCCTTCATGTTGAGCAACCCCTTTGGGGCTTAATTCTGTTCTAGTAACGATAGGTACAAATTGCGAGCTCCCATGCAATAAAAGGGACTTGCTTGTACTCCATGATAAGACATTCAACGACTTCAACCTGGTTTCTGGTTGCTCTAGGCCATGTCACAAAAGGTGAACACCCAAGTGCAGTTTTGGCTGAAGAAATTGCAATACTGCTAAACCACAAGCCAGACTACTCAGGATGTTGGGGCTGTTTCTACCCCGGTGACCTAGTCATTTTCCATTTCACGGAAGAGGCCTTTTTTTTCTCTGTAATGTCCCTACTGTTTCTTTGTTTCAGCGGTTTTGCTTCCTCTTGGTCCTCTCTTGTTTTTTTTTTTTCAGTTGAAAATCTGTTGTCCGAGTTGGAGTTGAGCTCAGCTTATATCGCAGTCTCTGGTTGTACTTCAGTAGTATATTAACAAATACAACCTGTCTTACCCAATGTGATAAGCATCTAGAGTCTGGTGTTGCCTTTGATTTGGGTACCGATGGCTGTGCAAGAAGCAGTGAAGTTTGTAAAGCAAGTGAACCTCATTCCGAGAAGGATGCAGTCAGGATGGTACAAGGGGCTCACACAGAGACAGCCACGACCCAGCTCCTCTTCCCTGGTATCACTGGCACACGCTGGTCTACTGTTTTTAGATATTCTCATTATTTCAAGCAAAATGAGAATCTAATCAAAGGTCTATGCTTTAAAAACAATGACCCAAATGACTAAATGCTGTAATTACTGAAATAAGACACACCATGTGTGTGCATACATGCGCAAACACACACCCCTGGAGTCTCGCTGCTTCTGTCAGGTTGTGGATGGAAAATGCATGTGTGCACATCCCAAAGATGCTCTGGATTATAAGCAGCCAGAATTCGAAATACATACGAATTCTGTCACCTTATGTGAATTGCTGAGCTGGCTGTTGCATCTGCTGCTTGAGACAGTATTATCATCTGAATAACTCGTATGAGTCACCTGTGCTGTAAGCTAATGGAGGGATTCTATCTCCGGGGCTGTCAGTTACCTTCAATCCTGCTAAATTTCCTCGTAAAGCAATGTTTCAGAGGCTTGAATTATTTGTCTGTGTAAACAGAAAAGTTATGCTCAGCCGACACCACTCCGCTTGTGGCCGCCTCCTCAGTCGCAGTATCAGCGAGATCCCGCACAGCTGCACATTGTCCAGTTGCCGCTTGTCAGAAATGAGCGTGGTCTTTTCTCTTGCGTTAAACATTCTCCATCCTGTTCCCTCATCAAAATGAAAGCTAAAGTCAAACCGAAGTAGACATCTCAATAAAACTACAGTCAAGGACAGATTTGTTTGGGATATTTTTAGTGACTGTGAAGAGACTCCGAGGAGGCCTCTATTGCGCCTTTACATTGAGGTTCAGAATTTTACTAAACATAGAATTCTATGTGGAAAATATTGCCCTCTTGAGCTTCAGACATCTGAAACAATAGAGGACTTCTCAGTGGTTAAATTTAATGAGACGTGTTTCTCTACTACTTATTAGCTGTTTACTTTGGTATCTTTTCACATTTTATGATAATATTTTATTTCAGAATGTTTTTGGTGGAATGTATTTACTTTTACTTATTTCCTAGCGTCTTTCATTCTAAAGTGTCCTGATGTGAATTGTTTAATTCTTTTCATAGAGTGATGGCCTATTTCAAGTCTTTTCATGCAATCTCCCAAAAAGAATCATTGTTAGTTTCTAAATGATTGGGGGGAGGGGGTAATCTAAAATAGAATTGTCTTTTGAGATATATGACAATCAGGTAAAACTTCAATTCATGTCGATAAATAAGCCATCACTGAACACAGCATTGTCCATTGGTTCATGGATTGTGTAGGGCTGTTTTTCTACTACCGTAAATAACCGCATCCTTCCAACAGAGATCATTTGGCCTACAAAGCTAAAATATTTATTATTTTGTGGACCAGTTACATACAAGCTTGTCAATTCCTATATTATTGGTCTTTTATTATATGTTCATAAAATAGCCAAGCTATCTGTATGATATTGCTTAATTTATCTATCATAGAAAATGAACCCAAGTGACAAAAATATGAAAGTATAGGTATTAAAAATGCTATTGAGGGCTGGTATCTGGTTTTCTAAGATTTACTAACAAAACAAGCATCATCCAGTAAGGTTTCTTCACTTCCCATCAGGTAGACATTTCCTGTATTTTTCAAGATGCCTCCTGTGATTTTATTTAATAGGTCATATTTTTCATTGCACTGTTTACAGAGATATCAGGAGGCTCATTATCTATTTGAAAACCTACAATTCTGAAACTACTTAGGACCATGGACCCGTTACAACACAAAGCATTGTGAACAGGTGTTGGATACCTTACTGGAAACTTCCTCTGGTCCCATTATTCATGCACTATTTAAATTAAGGGTAGATCCACAAGGTGTGCTAACCACATCCTAGACAAACACTTTATTGTATTTTTTACTTTCAGGAACAAAGGGAAAAAAAGAACAGAATTTTTGTTTGATGGTCTTCCATCATTTGGGGCAGTGTGAGTTCAACATTGTAACTTTTCCATCTGTTTGATTGCCATGCAACTACTTTATGTTGAGCTAATTAAAATTAACTGTGAAGTTGTGCCATTACTGTGTAGAGATGGGGCCATTCAAACAATTGATTTAGGTAATTAAGAAAAGTAAATTTAGATTGGAAACTAATTTCCAGGCACAACACATAGATATAAACTGAAACAACCCTCCCTATAGTCACTCATTCGAACTCAGGGTTAGTTGTTAACTGATTCTTTGGTTAAGGACAGTTGCAGGGATGGAGAAATCTAAGCTCGAATTTTCTGTAGTGTTTACCATAAGGTACAAAATTTTAAAAAGACTCCATTGATTGTAGCATTTTAGACGAATTATACTTTCTTTTTCATTTTTGTTCTGTTTCATTTTCAAACTTCATTTAGTGATTGTGAAAAGAAATGTTTTAGATAAACTTTTAAATTAACCACTAACTGTATGTGTTTTGGAGAAAAAGGATGATGTTTTGATATCTACACACAATGTGTCAAGATCAAGGTGGGGTAATTAGCATATCCGTCATCTGAAATATTTATCATTTTATGGAAGTATTCAAAAATCCTCTCATGTAGCTATTTTGAAACATACACTAAATCGCTATTGGTTATAATCCCCCGACTGTGCTAGAGGACACCGGAATTTATCCAATTTAACTATCATTTTGCATCCAACAATTCCTTACTGATCCTCTGTTGCACCCTACTCTTCTTCACCCTTCCAAGACCCTGACAACCACCTGGCTACCTTTAATTTTTGTGGCATCAACTATTTTTAATCTTCTACATACGGGTAAGAAAATGCAGTATCTACTTTTTACATATATCTTGTGTCAACTGGCATAATTTTCTACGGGCTCATTCATGTACATTTAATGACATAAACTCTTTTTTTTTTTTAAATAGTGTCTCACTCTGCAGCCCAGACTATAGCCAGACTAGTCCTGAATTCACTATGTAGTCCAGGCTGGCATTGAACTCAGAGCAATCCTCCTGCCTCAGCCTTCTTCATGTGCCACCACACCCAGCTTATACACTGCTGAAGAACTGAAATCAAGGCCTTGCTTTTGGTAGGCATGCTCTAAACACTGAAATATGCTTGATTTATTTTTTTAAATGGGTGACTGATATCACATATGTCACATTTAATTCATGTGTTGACTCAACAATGGACACTAAAGTGATTCTGTATCCTCATACCCTTGCTATTTGGAATAGCACTGCAATATACATGGAATTGCAGGTGTATCTTTACCTAAGATTCTCTCCCTTTGGACATTGAATAATCTGCTCATGGTTGTTTTGAACATATGACTTAAACATATGTAGTACTTTTGTTATTTGTGTGTGTGTGGTCCTGGGAGGTTGAATCTAAGACCTTAATACTGAGCTATATCCCCAGATTTTTTTTTTCTTATTTTGATACAGGGTCTTGTCAAGTAACTAGCTTGTGCAGGACAGGCTTGAATTTACTATCTTCCTGCCTCAGATTCCCAGAGTGCTGGATTACAAGTAAGTATCACCTCCCTTGACTCATGCTATCAGTAATCAGAGCTGGTATTTATGTAGCATCCATTGTCTACTGCAAGGTAAAAATACGGGCTCTGGTTCACACTGCTTGGGCTTATGTCTAACCTTACTTCTTAATATCTATAAACATGACAGGCAATATTCTGAATCTTTCTCAATCTTAATTTCTTGTACATGTTAGTATTTTGTGAGGAATGAAAACAGAGGTACAACATGTTTATTACCAGTTTTTCATTTTTTTTCCCAACAATCCTTCACTGTGAAGATTGTCATATTTAGAAAAAAAAGACAGTGTTAGAATTGCAGTTTTAGAAAAGACTTTGAAATTTCAAAAACAAATTTCTTTGCTAATGAAACTATGGGTCAATCTTCTTATTTCAGCCCATTTTATTCTTACAACATCATCTGTTTATAAAAGCAGTAATATCCGTGTCCCTCATATCAAAGACTTAGGGAACCTAACTGGTTCCTACTTTCTACCGATTTGATTCATTACAGCTCTTATTTTCAGCTCCTGTATAAAAATGTTGATTTTATCAGAAAGTTTTTGAGTTCAGATCTATTCCTTAATTTGCAAGGGAGTACAATATTAGGAAATTGTACATAGATGAAGTTATTTTTGATCAGAGGTAGCTCCCTGCACTCCTTAAATTACACCCAGTGCAAGCTAAAAAAAAAAAATCAATATATTCCTCTGTTGGAGGAGGGAACAAAAAGAACTTGAGAATCAGTTTTTAGGAATAGCTTAGCTGAAGACTTACTTGGAATTCAAGAGGCAAGTGAAAAGCATTTGGATGCATTTTAAGAGATAATTGCTAGCAAATAATTTATGGGTACAGAGCAATGCCCAAGAAAAAAATACCACTAGTTATAACCCAGTAAATTAAAACCAAATATCTCCATGCCTAGCATCATGTTTAAGAGTAATTAGATCATAGCAAAAAGTGCACATTACGAAGATCAACTACTAGCAGAAAAATCATAAAATTTGAAAATATATCAGTGCATCTTCGCCCCTGCAGAAGCCTTTTATCGATTGTCAATGTAAACAGGTATTAGTGACATTAGAAGTGTTTTTAAGATATTCAGCAAGAATGAGTCACAAGCACAGGGAAAGATGGAGATTCTTTTCTTGAAGACAGAGGAGGATAAACAGCAAAATAAATAAAGAAAGAAAAAAGAAAAGAAAAAGAAAAATCTTACAAGTCATATTTATAAAAAATTCAATCAAATATTAAAATTAGTTTGTGTCTTCCCTGTATTCAGTTTAAAATCTCATTCCAAACTCTGAGGACCAAGTCCTGGAGTGATACGAGACGGCACGAGGTAGACTGGGGGAGGTGGGTTGGATGATGGCATCGATGCATTAACTGCAATGTTACAATTAGTTGGCTAAAGAATTATGAATCACACTACTTGAAGTAAAATAACATCGCTTTAATGGAGTTTTCTATGAAATATTGATATGAAGAACAAATGAAAAAAATACTATTTCACTCTTATTAAAATTCATGAATATTTCCTCTCTCATTTGTGCATCCTATCTTCATTGCAGTTTCTATTATTCTTAATCGCACTCATTATTGAGGGAGTCTGTCAGATTCCTAGCGATAATCTCCGTGAGAGCAGGAAGCACAAAGCTCTTTGTGTGACCCGTATGTAGCTAATGATCAATGTGTATTTGAAGAATATTAAACTCTAAAGGCAGAAATGTCTTCAATTCCTAGAGTAGCATTGTTTGGAATATGCCTTACAGGATGCCTAGTGGCATTCTCTTCCTATACTCAAGAAATATGAGTAAACCCATTTTCCCTCAGTCATGAATCTCAGAGAATGTTTTCAGATATTGTAAATGTCTTCCAAGAGGTAAAATCATCACTATTTGAGAATTTCCAACTTTTAGAAGAAATATGCTTTATTTTAGTATAGTAGATCAGGTTGTATTCCTCGTATACTCATATTGCTGCTATTCATTCCTTATAGCTTTCACATACCACACACCAACACACACACACATACACACACATGCCATACATTCATCAATAAATCCATTTAAACGTAACAAGTTGCCTTGGCAAGGTAGAAAAAGAAGTCAGATAGTCTTGGCATTTCAAATTTCAATTTAGATGGCTCTTTCTCTTCCTTCCTTCCCTCCTTCCTTCCTTCCTTCCTTCCTTCGTTCCTTCTTTCCTACCTTCCCTTTTTCATTTTTTTTAGTGGGCAGCTTCCATCATAAAATCATTTTATGTATCAGCAATATGCATACAAATTCATTTAACAAACCTATGTGAGTGAAGCGGAGGGAGCCCTAAATGGGAAGTGCAAATTAGACTTACTTATTTGTTCATAAGTACATTTTGATTTTTAATACAGATTTGAATTCTATCAATTTATTGTAGAGAATACTTTTTTGGGCTAATCTTAAGAACAGGTAGTTGATAAAATAAATGTTATTTGTGAAATACAATGCAATACTTTACTGTTAGTTTTTAAATTGGTTTTACTTAGTGCATTAAAAAGAGAAGGAATTACACCAAAATCAAATCTACAATGTTTTGAAGCAGATGCTTTTTATATTTTTGAGTGTTTTTATTAATAAAATTTAAAAATTAGCATACTGGTGCAATCCAACATTTTTGTGTCATTCAGTAGTAAAATGCCCACATGTGGAGAAGCATCTTATTGCTTTGAGCATCAGAGAGTCGACTGTGGACTGATGCTAACCAGCCTTGCTGACACTATATGGCCAGGTGCATCTAGAGAAGGCTGGACACATCAATATTCAGGTAATTCTGGTTCTGCAATTGTCCAATAACATTTAACCAGGGTTCGAAGTTTTAAAGGGAGGAACAACTTTTAAAAAGCCTAGAAGAGAGCAGAGCACAACCTCCCTGCCCACCTTGACACGGATGGGTTGGCCAGCCGCTGGGATCTGGGACCAAGGCCCAGGCGACTCCTATGAACGGTGCTCAGTGTGAATCTATTTGCTTATGATACAGTAGCATTAATAAATCAAATTGTTCAGTGACAGCTGTGAAAAATTGTATTTTCTTTTATTAAAAAAAAAAGTTCACTGAAAAATGTGAGCAGTTGGCAATTTTTTAAAAAATGGCTGGAAATCAAATTCCAGCAGATTTTGTAAATTTGACCTTTCTTTCCCCACTCTTCTGCCACCTTAAACTAATAAAACATGCATAACACTTTAAGCAAAGCCTGACAAGACCACATGATGGAAAAATGATCTCCTCACCTCCTGGTCCCCTCACAAAAGCCACTGATTTTGATTTCATGACCAAAGAAGTTCCAGTTTTGCTTGCTAATCAATTTCCATTGCTCATATTCTATTTGAAAACCAAATGTCTAGTATTATTTTATTTAAGAAGGTCGCTTTTACTGTCTTTCATTTCTAAGCAATACTGCTGTGAAAAAATATGGATTATAAATTACTACCTCTGAGTATGGGGATTAATGTACTGCTGTGTTATAAAGGGTTTGATCAACTCTCTTATAATTTTTCCATTCTATAGGGAACTTGAATGGAAGTAAATCATTTGCACATTTATAAGAAAGACAAACTCAACTTTATCTCTTGAAAAATAATTTTAATTTTGGGGAAATAAGTATATATTCATTTTTTAAATTTTTCTAATGGGAACTGGGATAAATTCCAAGGACAGTAGTGCCAACACAAAGACAAATGAAATAAAGATCTATCTATAAAAACATGCTGCAGGATGAGGCAGAGAGAAACATTAATAACTACAAAATATGTATTAACAACTAAATTGCTCATTAGTGGAAGATGTACAAGGTCAAATGAAAGACATCTAAATTAACTCAAGAAATGAATGAGCAATTCAAAGATCAAAATAAAGAAGACAAAGAGAAAACTATAGAAAAAAATGTGAGCCATGATGTATCTTAGAGGCATGAGATAGCTTAATGCTGCTCTTTTTTGGCTTCCTGGAAATATTTTAAATGATGGCCAACATTGCCAGATGAAGATGGCTAACTCTTGTCAAAATTAATGCATTTTCCCAGAAGCCCTGCACCCCTTTATCTAAGTTCTCCATGTAACGTCCTCTTGTATTTCCTTTAACCATGAAAGCATAGCTTTTTTTTTGCTCATGTGAATAGCAGACAACGTGACCAGGAGAACAGAAGCCACGGCATCGTGTTCACCAATGATTCCCAGTACGTCCACAGCGGCTGTTAGTTGCATGATAATATTTCTTTGAAACATTATCAGAAAGCTGAGTGAAAAGATTTTGTGAGAATAAGACAGCGGAGAGTTGCATAAGGAAGGTTATTGAAGATGGCGGTGAGTGCACGCTCAGGAATGGCTGGTGGCAGATGCTCCAAGTTGCTTTCTGAAAAAAATTACTTCTTTTGAGAAGGACACAAACTCGAACACGGAAAAATCGCAGGAAAATTATTAAGGAATAAAATTAATACTAGAGGATAAACCTAAAAATTAAAAGTGAACAGGATAAAACATATAAAAAACTAAATGGGCCAAGTCTCGGGCCTTTGTGTTGAGATCCTAAGATCCATGGGCCACAAGTGTCATCTGCCACCAGTGAATTCCCAGGACCTATCAAAGCGCCTGCAGCACAGAACATACTTTTAATTATTACCAGATGAATTAACGAAAACAATACCTGACCTTTCAGGTTTTACTCTTTCCTATCTAGCTGCTTATTTTTAACCTCATCAGTTTGAAGAAGAGTTTTCTTTTCTACCCTCAGGAATCTCAGCAAAGAAAAACTACTTTGCGTGCACAAGTTTTCCCAGTGAAAGGTGGTTTTATTTTAGCTATATCAAAACTCATACTACTGTCTTATGTTTTTGTAGGCATTTTCTAACGCACAATGTATCTACTTAGCCTACGACTTTAGTTACTGAGTGTGTGCAACACATTCTCAACAAACATTTATCTGAACACAATGAGAACATTTGTTTCACTCATTAATTTGCTACGTGGGACAGCTGCTGTCCTCTCTGCGTGGTATCAGCTGTGAAGGTGACGTGGATGAAATTCTTCAAACCCTTGTTTTCTCTCATGTCAGGCTACAGAATGTCCTTGGCTGAAATTTTCAACCAGACCAAGCGCACCTTCTTTATGTGGTTTGGACTTCCTTTTTAGCACGGAGACCGGGTTCCAAAGATAAACACCCGGAATACGGGAAGTAGGCGTATGGCCGGAAGCGGAATGAGGATCAGTATTGCACTGCATAAGCTAGTGTCAGACGTCACCTCCGTTGTCGTGTTCTAGCCATTCGTTTGAATCACGAATGCCACTCAGTGCTCCCTGGGAGAATGAAATTCCATCCTTTGATTAAGAGGTGGCAAAGTTTAGGAGCACATGAGATGTCAAAAAGATTGCTGTGGTCGTTTTTGAAGACCACAATTCACAGAACATTTTCAAGACTTCTTTGGAAAATGCAATATGGATTCTATGGAAGAGTCATTTTATATATATTCTAATAATACCACGACCATGTTTATTAGGCATCTATTCAGTGCTGTTTTTTTTTTATTTAATCCTCGTCCCTGAAAAAATATTTGGCCCACGAATGATAAGAACATCTAGTCGTGGCTTCTGTTTCACAGTCTTAGAATGGAAGGCACAGAGACTGCAACAACTTACTTGGTGCAACACAGGAAGTTAAACAGTTTGCAGTCAAATTCAGGCAAGCAATGTCCACTCTGACATATCACATTTTACTTCCTTTCTCAAAGAATCAGAGATGAAACAGGTATTTCTTAGTCTACAGATTGTTTTCACAGTTTAATCTCCTTCCTTCAAAAGCACATTCCTTCCATTCACATGTTCTAGACATCATAAGCTCCTTTGATTTTCCTGCCAATGTGCCCCTTTAAATACTTCCAAAAGTAGCACCAACAAGCAACCGAATTTCACATATTTTGCCATTTCTTGGATGTACCAATAAGAAGCATTCTTGTAATTCACTAGGACAAACAATAAATAAAAAGGATCTAGGGAAAGAATAGAAGATATATTTGAAATGTTCTAAAAGCAAAACGAGATTATTATGATTAATTTAAACTCTCTTCCTCAAACACAAGCATCAAGTACACAAAAATAAAAATATATCTTAAGAAATCAGTCAAGAGCCATGTAATTGTCAAAATGGTAAATCTTGCAATGATCAACACATTTCCTCTGGAAATATCTGCTTTTGCAATATTTACATATTTAGTCAAAGTCTTCTGAACTGATGATCCAGCATTTCCTCAAATGTGAATTCAAGTTTTTATTTTTCTGCTACACGGGATTGGTCTTTATCAAAGTGTTCAGAGTTGCATTAATATCTGCACAATCAATGTTGTTAAATGGAGTAAACTCACTAGATTTTTATTACTCTAGTCATTATTATCATACAATAGTAGACTGACTAGCTTTCACACCTGATATCAGTGTAAAATAAGGAAAAATAAATTTTGCTCTCCGCATTATTTTCTTGAAAAATTAAACAGCCGAAATGATTGCTATAGACATTGTACGAAGATTCACCACATTTCTGAAAACCATGTTACAACTAATACTTGAGCTAATACAATACCAAGAAAACTAAATTAGGGCATATTGTTAGTAAACGATCTGATTATCTGTAATTTGTGTTTTAGAGAGTGTGATAAATTTTTCATCTGTGATTTCAAATTTTAATCCTGATGTAAAATATTCTCTGTTTTGGCTTGACATAAGTATGGCATATTAAATGGGTTAACATTGTTTTAACATATGTTGGTTGTATTTCAAAATGATTTGGTCCACTTCAAAATGTCAAATTGGTGAATCACATTTAGAATATTTTAGTAATTCACCCTGACAACCTGTGTTGTAGGTAAAATGGATAATAAGAAACAGCTGTATCAGCTATTCTGGCATCAAGACACATCATCATAAATAGATGTTTATAGACCCAAGTTCATATAATTTTGGAATTGACAAAGTACCGTATGGGACATAAAACTAAATGACAAATTTTATACATTAGGAAAATAAAATCAGGAAAATGATTTATCCAAAGAGAAAGAAGATGCAAATCAAAAAGATTAAAGAAAAAGAGGTGATATTATAATAAATATAACTGAAATCCAATCTGCTCAGCACACGGATATTCTTATAAAAGAAAAGCAGAGGGCAACCAGACACACGGGACGAGGCAATGTGGAGAGCTCTGGTCATAGGCACAGTGCGTGAAGTTCTCCAGAGAAAGGGGGTCATGCAGCTGTGGAAGTGTTAAACTCAAAATCCGATTTGAAAGGCAACAAGGAGACTTCAGGAAGAGTTGCAGTTCGAATGAAAAGAAAATCACACTGAGGAATCAGCAAAAAGAAAATGAGAATACCTATAAAAGCAACTGGTTAAATAAAATCATTTTTAAAATTTTTATTCTGATCTTTGCTTGGCTTTATAGGGCCTACCCATAGTATGGACAGAAATCGGCCTGATTCTCAAAGACTATAAGGTGAACACGAACCTCATCCAAAGCACCATCACTAAATATTAAGAATAATATTTGTTAGCCTTCAAGAAACGGAAGCGGACATTAAAAATGAAACATTACTAGAATGACTAGCAGCACAAGAAGCTCAATTAGTCCCAGCGGACTTTAAATTACTAACAGGCAAAACTGAAACAACCAATTTTTCCATTTTTTTTTAAACTACAGATTGTGGTAATATGCTCTGGCAAAGGAATGCAAAAAAAGCATCAATTGTCACTTGGATTTCTTTTTTTAAGTTCTATTTTTGTGTATTATTTTTAAAGGTAAGTTTAAAAATTAAAATCAACTATAAGCAACGATAATATAATAGGAAATATACAATGGGAAATGCCCTGGGGTATTTGATATTCTCTTTTCCTTAAGCATCTGCCCCATTATACAAGCCACAGAGGAATTAATAAGCAATCTTAATGGTAGATAAGTAGGAGTGAGAGCCCTTTGACAGAAACAAGTGAAAACCCACTCTTCCAATCAAATGAAAACTTAATTATTAAAACTAACATAAAGCAAAGTGCATGAATACAATTATTTTGCCATCGAATTAATAGAGCCTGTCTCCAGAAAGAATTGAAAGGAATACTTTATACTGAAAAACAGAGGGCCTAATTCAGTCGTAAGGCTCAGGCGTCCCCCTTTTTTTGTCAAGTATTTCTATTTTTCAGAGCAAAAAGTTTTATTCTTTCCTTTTTAAAATAGTATTTGTTAAGATCAAATGTATACTATAACACAAGCCTAGGATGTAGCCATAAATATTTGTAACTTTCATTCATATTGCTAGATTAAATAACAAACATTAGATTTCACATTCATGTAGAACATAAAATGTTACTGGATCTTGATTTCTAGGCTGCACATATAAACTAGAAGACATTGTTATCTATTGAGCGACATTGGAATTGACACATATTGTTACCTGAAACCTGAATTTTTGTCCTCTCAGATTAAAATGTAAATGTACTATTTTGCATTTTATTTATTTATTTATCTGTGTATTTATTTATTTATTTTTGTTTGTTTTGATACAAGGTCTCACTCTATAGCCCAGGTTAGTCCAGAGCTCACTATGGAGTTCAGGCTAATCTTGGATTTGGCAACCCTCCTGCCTTACCAAGTGCAGGGATTAGAGGCATGGGCCACCATACCCAGCTTTATGCAGGGCTTGAACTTGCTAGGTAGGCGCTTTTACTGCTGTGCCATTTCCCCAGCCCCTGACCGGCATGCTGTTATACACCGACTCTTTTGTCAACAATGTATTTAGAATGCGAAGTAGCTCACCATTGTTTGAAAGTGATAAACCAATACCAGTGATTAAGCTGTAAATAATCTCAGTTACAACCCGCACATGAAGCTGCATGCTACATGAATGTGCACATATACCATATTATATGCTGTCTTTTTTACTTAGAAGGGTACTGGCACATAACAAGTGTCAACTGTAAATGCATTAAAAATGGTACTGTATAATTAAAAACTGAACTCCCAACAATAAATAAAAATAACAAAATATAGCTAGGAGAGTCCCACGAAATCTGAAAAAAATAACTGTTTAAAACATTATAAAATGTTATAATAATCAAAGGATAAATAACTGAGGAATATAGCACTTATGGACTTGGTGTAATATTTTTATAATTTCTTTACTTCCTATCAAACTATAATGCAACTCCAATCATCGTCCCTTGGGAATACAAGCAGAGTCTATCAAGATAATTTTAAATTTTAGATTGAAATAAATATATGATGGAGTTCTAGAGAAGAAATACTTGGAAGACTTCACTGTCAGATAATAAGCATATCATAAAAGTACAATAATTAGAGAAATTTTAGCCCTCATGTGGTTCTTGTGGGAGTATAAAAGGTGCAGACACTTTGAAGACAGACAGTTTGGCAGGGTCTGAAATTTTAAGCACAGATTCGCTATGTGACTCAGAATTTGGATTCCTATGTGCTTATCCCACAGAAATGTAAACATGTGCTTACGCCTGCAGAAGTGTTGGTAGTTGTGTGATTCCTAACACCTGCTAGGGTTCGGATGATTTCTGAGTACGTCCTCTCGCACACTATTGTAAGAGTGTAGTGACGTCACAAGCAAGGGCACCAATGCGAACAAATGTTACAGACACAATTAAATTATTTTGAAGAGAATATAGCGACACCTTTATTTCTTTGGAATATTTAAAAGAGAAATAAGTACATCTAAAAATCAGAGTGGATTAGTTTTGGTACGTTAAAAATGAGTACTAATTATGATAACATACTGGATTAATGACACAGGCATGGAGAAGGCATGGCATTTTTATAATATGCGTAACTGACCACATAGCTTCAGGCTGACAATATTATTATCTTAGGTATTGTGAACAGCGAAGTAAACAATGGTATGAACATCCAAATGAAACAAGTTAAATAATAATGAGTACCCAAGACTAATACCACTATTTAAAAAGTTGTTAACATACATAAATAGGCAATCGATTGAGTTAAAACCAGGCTGGCACAGTAGATTGGATAAAAAATTCTAACCATCTTTAGTGATTATGTTAACTATTAAAACAACATGAATGTTAGACTGCCAAATATTAGAAATTTTTAATAGAGCACGTCACTAAGTGGAGAGTGAGGAAGTGAGAGGTTCTTTTTTCAGTTTTTCATCTCCAGAACTCCAGCTAGCCAATTTACTTCACTCATTTTTGAAATGAGTGAAATTATCTATCACATATTTAATGCCACATGAGATTTTTATATCTAAATAAAATGTATGAATTTACCATAAATTTGCTAGATATTTTAGAATCAATTTTGGATATGAAAATTTAACAATTTACAAGCCAAAAGAGAATGCTTTCATTAAAAATAAAATAAGCCATGGAACTACCCTCTGTCTTTCCTTTGGGCCATAGAGTTGAGCTGAGTTTAGTTTAATTTCATTTTTTTTTTCTCTCCTAACAGGTTTAAAAAGTGAAAAACTCTTCTCCCCAGCAGTGTCAGAATGGGCCAATAACCATTAGGCTGAACGTCATTTAAAGACTGGACCCTCTTTAATTGTATATTCCTCTAGATGACATTTACTATGTTTTCAGGTTAAACATTTCAGTTGAAAAAAATTCCATCTCAAACAAGAAAGCCTAACAAATTAACTCAAGTCCATCTCTGTAATAGTAACTCTTTATAATTCTCAGTGGAATGCTCCTGCAAAAAATCAACTTTCCTAGAGGTGTGATAAGAAAGTAAATTTTAGTTTTGACTGCTTTAGGATATGGAGGCAGTTCAATATTTCATCCATTAATTTTAATTACACCATTTGCAAGTAGTTCATAGTGGACTGGCCCGAAGCCAGGCTCCTGGGCCTTGGCAAAGCACTTAGGCAATGATGAAGTTCTCTATGCCATATGGCACATCAGGAAAAAAAGCTACTCTATGCAGCTGATCTATTTTATGTGAACAATCTCGATTTCATTATTGAGATTTATCTGTTTTTCTGGTGTTTCCTTTTCTATTCCTTTTTCCATTCTTCTGAGCATCAAGTTCAAACGCAGGTGTAATTCCATGTCGTAAGAATGTCTGCTCTAGAGGGATTCGAGGGTGAGGCTTTGACAATCTTCTACAAAGATGTATAACAGAATGTAGCCAAGAAGGATGTGGGAAGAAGGAAAGATGGACAAACCAATTTTGAGAAAGAATCAACGAAGTTTTACTCCTTCATGGAAAGTTTTTACACTGCTTTAGGGATTTCTTAGAACTGAATTCAGACCGGTCATTTGTGCCCTGCTTTCAGAAATAGATTTCGAGACACAGCTAGGTGTCTGGAAGTACATTAACTATTGAAGCAAATTTCCTAAAGGATTTTCCAAGAAGTATCTTTGCAATGCTAACATTCTACAGGATATTTAAAGGCCCTCTGAAAGTTCAAATGTTCAGCGTATTAGAAAAAGATTGACATTTAAAAATATAATACATCTCTTGAGTAGGAGACTAAGCGACCATGTAGCCAAACAAAAAGATTAAAGAATGTCAGCTTATTCAGATTACTGAAGATTTTGTGTATTCTGAAGGTATAAATATGCTTTATACATTTCCCAAATAAACTTGGTGAACTTTTTGAATACTCTGTGAATATCTTCATTGCACAGGATATTTTAGAACAATTATTTCAAGGGATAACCATTTGGAATTATTGCTTAAAAAAAACTTCTGACTCAATATTTGAGTTTATTCCCAATGTTTTCATTAGTTAAAGACAAAGACAGGAATTTGTGGTAAAGTTTAAATTGTTGGTGTTCCAGGAAGAGGGTAATGTTTTGTAACTGAGATATATGTATATTTGCAAAATCTGAATAGTAATAGCATGAAAGGAATTTTAAAGATCATGTATAGAAACATATAGAGATAAACTCAGTGTCTGTTATACTGTAGATGTTCAAAAAGTATAGCTTCAAGTACGGCTGATGATGGTAATGATGCCTACAGAATGTAAGAAAAAACATTGAGGGATTATAACGCTAAATTCCAGGGAAACTACTTTGTCTCTTCATGGAATGATCTTTTTCCAGTATCTTTATAGCACCAAAGATATGTGCTATGTGCTATGTCCTTCCAATTTTTTCGGTTTTATTGCAAATATAATTTTAATTTTAGTGTCCTTTGTGATTGATAGCTAGAATTATGATCTCACTTTCTTTTTCTCTAATCATGTCCCGTGTTCTAGAATATTTTTCTATGTCTAATTTTTTTTTACATTTTCTTTTCTAGATAACTGCTTACCCATATTTCCTTCACATGACCTTTATAGGTCTAGAAACTTTTTAATATCAGACAAATATTCTGGACTTGAGCTGTTGTTGTTAGGAGTAACCACTTCCTACCATCTACTTTCTTCACAAGCAGATCTACTAAGTGTTCAAGGTCCTCAAAAGCTAATGATCTGATGGAGTGATGATGATTAAACCACATGAGATCGTCTTTCTTTCAACGTGACAGACAAGTAAACCATGTAATCTATTTGGAAAACCCCGTATCTTCTGTCTTTACAGGTATAGAGAAGAGTGTACAATCACATAGGCCAATGGTCATTTTAAGTACAAATAAAGACATGAAGGAAAACAGTTCGTTGTTTATTCTGAATATTATGAGGTAGAAGAAGATGGTTTGGGTTCATTTCTTTGTTTTGATGTTAATGAAAGATTTTATTTCTGAAAACTATATGTGTGCATTAGATATTGAACATATTCTCGTAAGAGTGATCACTTTCGTTTCTTTTTTCAGACTTAAGTTCTGACTAATAAAAGCAAAATATGTTTATGTACAAAATTTCAATTTGATACATGTATATATTATGCAGTTGTTACCACAAACTCATTAACAAATTCGTCTTCTAACATAGTTATCATTTATGAGTGATGTATCATCCTAACAATTTTACTTTTCATTTTAAATAATTATTCACATTTTGAAATTCAGAGTAGCTATTATTGGATGTTATTTTATATTAGGAATAAATTTTATATATTTAAACTCACACTTTATTCTTAACCTTTAGAGATTTATGGCTTCTTTGGGTGCTGAAACGGCTTTCAAAATGTTGCTTCCTGAGCTGAATCATTTCTGTTACATTCGTTTGTTGTAATAATATAAGTGAAAGTTAAGTGTAATTGAAAAAAATCTCAACTCAGTAAGTACCTATTTTTAATATTTTTAGCAAGAAACTGCTTCTAAAAACAGTTGGTAATGCACTCCACAAATAAATCCCCGAATCTGGAAAACAATACTTAATTAAACTCATTCAATAAGTTTCCAAAAGAGAAGACTCATATGACTGATTTCTTAGACACAGAAAATAATATTTCAAATCTATATTGAAGCTGAATTTAAACTCGAAGCCCACAGTAAGGAAACTTTCTTATAATTTGGAAAGGAATGATTAAAGTCACATGATCCCATTAATCACCTTCCACCAAAGTCTCAAACCATTTCCAAAACAGTCGGTGAACAAGATTGAAAATGTGCGTGATGGTTGAACTTCATGCTTGGCTCTACTGCCTGGAAGGAGTCAAGAATTCAGCAGTCAAAAGGCTGTACATGTGAACAATTTTAAAATAATAAACCAGGATCCATTTAATTATGTAGCCTTAATAACTGCAGTTGAAACATAAAATTGAACAGGATAATATACGGATAAACATTAGATTAGAAAAAAGAGCTGTGCTAATAAAAATTAGCTCATTAGCAATGAGCAATAACATAACTTGAAAACACTTATATATGACCCAAGAAAAACAATGTGGGAGTTTGGCTTTCTAAGTTGGTAAGACTTTGGCGAAAGTTTAATTTAGACTGGACCAAAATGACATTCCTTTCTACACTTTAAAGCTGAGTCAACACACATAAGTTGTGATTTTTTTTTTCCAGTTTTGGACAATTATCTGTAATTTGGTTTGGTATATATTCTTTTCTACTTTATTAAAAATATTTTATACAGTTTGCATAAAAGACTTCAAAGAAGTAATACTGGTGCCAGGGGACCATGGACGGGTATAGGAGTCTGTCATACAGGATGGAAAAGCTGTCATTTATAAAATGAAAAGCCTGATATTTATATACACTAATTTTAGATCGCAGAAAACAATACTTATTTTCGTTTTGAAACAGGTATTGCTGAATAAGCTTTTAAATAAAAACTGCTGCACGTCATTAGACTAAAATTTATTCCACATGAAATTATTTATAGGAAGAGTTTTACAATGTTATAAAATTAAATCATTTTAATTCCAAGATTGACAGGCCACTTATATTATTTTTTTCCTCGGAGAGAATATATTCTTACCACCAGATCACCAGATCAAAGAGCCTGACATATAGATTTTTTACACAATTAATCTTTTGAATTGTTCAATAAAAATCTTTTAGGAAATTAGCAGTTTCCTGGAAAACGCGAATTGTTTGGTCAGTTTTCATTTAGACTGTCAAGTTGGCTTAAAAATCATCCCATCTTTGCTGCCAATGTGTTTTGAGAGGAGCCTTCCTTTTGAATTGTGTGAAGAATTGGTGCAATTGTGCATTTCACACAGCTCATGGCCAAATGCAGCAAGATAAAGGATTACGGCACCGCTAACCGGGGCCGTACACAACGCTGCTGTGGTTTCCACAGTTGGCGTGTTGTGCTGGCTGGTTTGTACAGCTGCAGCAGTCCGTAGCCAGGCGATGCTATGGCACCAAGTCGGGTCGATCTCCCAGGGTTACAGGACCACCCATCTCCTGTGCACCTCACTCTGCTTCACCTCTGATGATCTTTTCCTTGAACATGAGAATCATGTGATGCTTCTTGAAAGAAAAAAACTTGTTTTGGTGTCTTTTGAATATTGACTCTCATAATCTTTTTTTGTAGCATTTTCTGTGACGTAATGGCACATTTTTATCAACATTTTCTCTTTGTTAATTGAGCTTGTTGTTTTTTCCAAGATGCACGTCAAAAATCCATGAAAATTGAAAAGTTGATAGTCTGTTTCGTGCATTTAATAATAATAATAATAATAGTTTCGTTGTACATAAATTATATTTTATATTAAATCTTTTTATATGATATTTACTATTATGTTTAATTTTAGCCAAAAAAATCGCAAAGCATAAAAATGGCATTAATTACACTTAGGTATAGATAAATTTAAATTTTCTCTCCTAAATTTTCTTTCTGGCGCATTGAAAAGATTTTTATACTTCACCTTTATGTGATAATTCTCAAAACAAGGAGTGACACATATTGCTGGATTTCTGAGACATATAACACAGTCATATGGTTTGTATTATTTACAAATGTTTTTCTCCGATGGAGGAAATTTTTTTTTAGCTCATAGGGTGATCTCAAACACTGTAGTCAGATGGTAGAAATAATAATCCAGATATAGTCAAACATAGGGCTAACTCTTTTTTTGTAATTTGCTTTTTTAGATTTTAGGACTTGAAAATAAATCAAATGAGTTTCTTTCTTTTTTTCTTTTTTCTTTTTTTTTCTTTTTTTCTTTTTTTATGGGAGACATTTCTACTATCAGACTTGCTAGCTTGAATGGGCTTTAAAGGCATTGACCTTCCAACAGTTTGCATTCTTTGTACTTCTGTAAACACAGATCCTGTGTGTGGACATGAATTTTATTTTCGAACATCCTTCTTCTTCCGATGTTCTTTTCTTTTACATAGAATTATGTGCATGGGTAGTCCATAACAAATGCCTAGATTTATGTTCTTTCATATTTTTTAAGAAGCTAGAGCTATTAATTTAACTGACAAATATCCTCATTGTTTAGGATGTGAAGTCAGGCCAAGGAATATCACCTGTAATCTCATTACGCTGGGAAGCTGAGACAGGAGGAGCCTAAGCTATAGCCCAATAAGTACACTCAGCAACTTAGTGAGACCCTGTCTCAAAATCAAAATACAAAACATTTTAAAAGACTAGAATGTAGCTCAGTGCAAAGTCTGGATTTAATTCATAACGCCACAAAAAGCGTGAGTTTAAAACACAACAAAACTTTAGTGCACATGGTTCACCTCTGGTTTGTCTACTTTTATTTATTTGGGTATAATAAAAGAAAGAAATCTAGACAATTAAATAGAAAAATAACGAACTGTCCCGTGCAAACTGCTACACGATATATCTGTATTTGAAGCTGTGTGGCTTAAATTTTAGTGTTTGTTGAGGTTAATTATTAAATTGCATCTATTTCTTACCCGGATTTGATAGTGTAGAGGTTTGTATAAATTTAGAAAATAAAAGGAATTAACAAACTGTGAAATAATCAAATTCCATTGCGTGTCAGCTCGTGTGTCTCAGTTCATGGGCATAGTTTGAAAGTTAACAACGACTGTAGGATGCATATCCACTTGAAGGATTAATGCTGACCTTTTACCAAAGGATTCAATGAATTCTGTCATTCATAATCAAGCAAAATTTGGATAGGCCAAACCAGCGATATCAAGAAATTGAACAAACATTCAACTCCAATATTTGTGAAATCCTTGAGGCACATTTACTACAGAGTATCAAGTTCAAAGCACATCATGCTAGATAAATCCTAAAAATATGTTACTTATATGGCAGAAGAGACTTTTCAGATGTCAGATTTCACAATGGCCAGATTTTTTTCTAGGTTATTAAAATGAGCCCAGTATAATCACAAATTCCATGATAAGAGAAAGGCAGACAAATTAGAATAGGAATAGGAGGTGTGACGAAGGAAAGAAAGCGAAAGTTTGGAGTTTAAAGAGAAAGTATCCGCACGTAGGACATGCCAGTCATTCGGTCAGCTGGAAGAAATCCAGAATGGTTTTTCCCAAGAGTCTGTGGAAGGAGCTAACTGCCGCTGCCAATGTCCTTGAAACTGACTTTAAACTTCTAGACTTCATGACTATCCGCATATAAGTGTATGCTATCAAAAGCCACAAATCTCTGATGAATAATTCCAGTAGAATTGCGACAAAAGTAAAGATATGTAATTCTGTCTCTGAGAAAAAAAGAAAGAATTTTTTAAAATCTCAGGTATTCTTATATTCTTGAAGATGTATTATTTCTCTTTTGCAGTGGAAACATAAAAAATGATTTAAAAAATCACAAGTTTTTCATGTTTTATATTCATATATATATATATATATATATATATATATATATATATATATATTACATATTAAGAATTTTAAAATATATTTAAAATGTATTTTTTGAGATAGGATCTTGCTTCGTGGCCAAGGCTGACCCTGAACTCAATACCTAGTTCTTACTGGCCTTGAACTCAGAAATCCTAGTACCTCAGCCTCCCAGGTGCTGAGATTATCGGCATGCACCACCACACCTAGCTTATTGAATAAAGACATTTTTAATGCCACTTTACATTTTCGTTAGGATTTGTTATTCCTATTTAATTCTGCATGACCAACTAAATTATTTGTATCAAGAAGTCCTTATAATTTTGTCATAGTTCTTGACTTCTTTTTGAGATAACAGATCACCATAAGATTCATAACATACACATGTGAAAATTAATAAAAAAAATTAGTATTGAAATTTATTTATCAAGTTCTGGAATAAAGGTAGGAATGGAATTTTTGTTGCCTGAGGAACAGGAAATATGGAGTCTGCTTTTTCTTCATCCATTCAAAGCCTTCTAAAAATACCATTTACAGTACGGTGTATAAAGAATGGAAATATTAAGTATAATATTTCCATATCAAAGGCATTTTATAGGACCAATTTGGTGTGATAGTGGCAGTTATGAGAGATGGAGAGGATGTGGGAGGGCCAAACGGGGGGAGGGAAAAGGATTGTGATGTTGTGATATGTACAATCAAAATATATTCAACCTCATTATAGCCATTATGTATAACACACACACACACACACACACACACACACACACACACACACACACACACATGCACACACGTATTAGAGAGAGAGAGAGACAAAACGTGGGAAAACTATTTCTGCATCAGAGTAAAGGAAAAATTTCCTCTACTTTAACAACTTTCCGATCATTAAATGTTACTTGTATATTTTTGAAAATTAAAAGAATAAATACATAACTAATAATTTGTGATACTGGGGATTGAAGCTATGCACTTGCACGGAGCTACATCCTCACCTTCTTCCCCCTACTCTCCACTTTGGTTTGTTTCCTTGTTTGGTTGTTTTGCTTGTTTGTTCGTTGTGGTTTGTTCTACAGACTGAGCTAGGCAGGTTGGTTAATTATTTTGACAGGAGGTTGTTTTATTTTTTATTTTTATTTTTATTTATTTTTTTTTTTTGGCAGGACAGTACCACATTGGAATCACAATGACAATCGTTCTGTTTAGGGCTTCCAGAGGACTGGGATCACAGACCTGTGCCACTGGGCCTAGCAAGCACTGAAACCTTAAAAAGAACACTCGAGATAATTTGATTGAAAATATCAAAATTGAAAAAAGGCGGGTTAGAACTCTGCTTAAGAGACCTTTACTCAAAGAAATTTTAAGCAAATTTTAGACTGTCTTTAAGGAGAAAGGATAAGCAACTTGGCAATTCTTGGCAATTCACCCTCATTTCCATGGAAACTTGACTTTTATAGATATCTAATGAAATTGAAGGAACAGAATGAATCTTTATAATGTTGCATGCCTTTATGAATAAGGATTTTGGGGTAGGCAGCTTGAGATGTATTCCAGGATACCTTCATGTTAACTGTAGCCATAGAGAAGTACACTGAGCCTCACCTAAGATTAATAAAATCATAGCCCAATAAAATCAACCTCAAGACTATCTTGAAGTTTAAATAAGGTAATTCTGATGAGGCACATTTCATCTTAGTCAATTTTAACCCTCAAACGACAGCTATTATCCTTTACTTATTAACATTATAATGTACTAATCTTTTACTGACTCATATTAATTGCTTAATATAAGTACAGGGCAATGAAAAGAGACTTGTGTAATTAAAATAGAAACAAAGATTTGGTATTCAGAACAGAAGACAAAAAATGTAACAATAATGCATTTATTTATAATAGAAATAATCACCTCAATTTTTATTTTATGTGTGAAATTCAGAGATGATTTTTAATCCAAATCTCCAAATATTTACAGCTTAGGCATAGAATTGTAAATGAGGCTAACAAATGTAAGAGATGTTATTGGCAAAGAGCTCGCATCTGCAGATCATTGAATGTCAAAATAAGAAATAAAACTCACTTATTAACAAGATGTTTAACATTAAAATAGCTTTTCTCTGATAATTTTTCTCAGTAAAATTAAATGACTTATTTTCTTTCTAAATTTCACCTGTGGATAAAGACTTTTTTTCTCAATTGTACAAAACGCTATCCAAAAACAGATTTATTCACAGTTAGGCTTCAAACCCACCTCTGATTTTACATTCTGATTCTAGAAACTGGCCTTATAACTATTTCTTACCACTAGAATTTTTGCTCTGGACTGAAGCTTTAATTAAGCAATTCCTAACTAAATCTGTCTTGTTTCACTAGTCCTCCTGAGGACTTCAAAACGTTTTACCATTTTAACACGAATCCCAGGAAGTCTTAGGGTGTGTCTCCATAAGCTTCCACAATAATCTTCCTTTGCCAAATTTTCAGTTTGAGGGAACCCACTTTAGGACATTCATTTCATCTTCCAGACCAATTTTATTTCCCTCTTGCCTGCTGAAAATTGTGTTTCTGATAACAGGCCACATCTGGAAAGCCTTCCTGATTCCAAAGTCCCCATCCTCTGAGGTTTTTCACTGTCCCAGCAGAGACCTGGCTTAATCCTCGTGTTTCAGACTGATATGGTTGAAATGAATCAATTGCTCCTTTCCAGCCTTCAAAAAAAGAACACATTATTCCACCACACGAGTGTGAGGAAGCAAACAAACAAAAAATCCCGGTGTTTCCTGAGGGAAAAGTAACCATACCAGGCCAATCGGTGGCTTTGAACGAGAGATGATAACACTGTGTATTCCATCAGGAAAAAGAGGAAAAGACATTGGAGGTGTGTGACATCAGAAATGACTTCCAAAGGCAAGAGGTTTTCAGGTCCTTGATGCACAAGCAGCCGGGCAATGAGGCGATGCATTGCATCCTAGGTCTCTATACTAGGACTATCCTGACTTTGTGCCAACTCACTGCCTCTTCCTGCCATGTAATGTCACTCAAATGCATTTAGAGATGGATTCTTCATCTATGAAAATTACAGTAAATTTTGTTTTAAATATGAAATGAATCATGAAAGAATCTTCAACAAGGAGCATACACAAAGTATGAGAGTGCACACACCATAAGGATAATGATGACGATGGTCCCAGTAATTACCATTATTGTTTTAAGTGAAAAACTTTAGAATAGAGTTGCCACTTAAATGATTAATTGACTAACCATTTAATTATGGAAATAAAGATTTTATTATTTGCATGTTCCAGGGACTAGACAAGAGACAGGAGACACACACGTATATGTGCGCATCCCCCCACCCTCCTCACACACACACGAACACAGACTTCAGGGAGAATATGGAAGTGAAAATTAGCCACTTGTAAGCCAAAACTTCTATTGGGTTTTGGAACATTTTTCAAACAGATTTTCTATGCTGATTTTTAATTGGTGAGTCTAAAGGCAGGAAGGCCCAGTTTCCAAAGATTGCCCGCAGTTAAGAGTCATCACTGTGGAATACACATTCGCTTTGTAGTTTGGTTGTCATCTGGGCATGTCAAGTAAGTTGAATCTTCAATAGGAGGCAATTGTATGGTACAGATATCTGAACTAAAGATGTACAACTAGAGAATGTACCCAGTAACGAAGCCCTGTATTTGATATGAGGGTGTTAACATCCAAATACACAAGACTTTGGGGCCTCTTTCCAGATCCAAATGTGATGCATGAGAACTCACTGCCTACTGGTATAATCCTAGTATTGGCATCAGTCTAAAGTTCCTATCACTAAGACAGTCTTCCTTTGCCCACAATCCCATTTACAACAGACTCCGTTGATTTCTGACTTTATTTATTTATTTATTTATTTTTTATTTATTTATTTTTGAGACAGGGTCTCACTTTGCAGTCCAGGCTAGTCCTGAACATACTATGGAGCACTGAGGCAGGCCTTGGACTCACAACAATCTCCCTGTCTCAGCTTCTCGAGTCCTGGGGTTACAGGCATGTGCCATCATTCCGAGCTTATGTCAATGCTGGGGAATCGCACCTGGGTACTTAGTGCTTGACTTAGCGCTTGCTAGGTAAATGCTTTAACCGCTGAGCCATTCCTCCAGCGTGATTTCTGAATTTTTAACATGTAAGGTTGTCTTTGAAATTTAGTTAAATCCAGTTTTTCTGCGTATAAAAATTTGGAGACAACTTCGGGGTGTGGGTCTCTGGGGATCCTATCCCTCTGGTAAAGCCCTCTTATTTCTTAATCTTTCCTTAGCAGTCAGTGACCAGTTCACTTGGAAACCACGAGCTTCGAAAATGTTCCTGAGAAATGAATTAAACTTTGTGCTTGAAACAAAGAAAATTGGGCCATATGGAGTGAATGTCACAAGTTAATATGCACTGGCTATTAAATTTTAAAGCAGTGTCGCTAAAGTTGTAATAATGATCCATAGAGGACTTGTGTACAAACATGCATTATTTAGGGTGACATTTAGTTCTTTGCAAAGTGACTTGATGTTTCGAGCCTAAAAATATTGGGTAATTTATTTGTCATCTAAATGGCAATTTATATTTGTTGAGATCTTCCGGGACGTTTATTGCTTTATGGTTCAGGTTTTCTCAGTGTACAACCAACTTCCTCCATATTAAGAAAGAACTTTTCAAATTAATCACTTTTTCTGCCTTAATATGTTGTCCTGTAATAAATTGTACTAAGACTAAACACTCAATAATTTTGAAACTTGTTAAAATTCAATACAAGCTAGCTGAAGCCTAAATAACACAGATCAGAGTTCACAGGAAAGGCTACTATCTCTGTTTGGTTGGGTAACCTCTCTTCTACTTAATGGTACTATTCGGAGAATTCTAATATGGATGACTAAGGGTTTAAAATTTTTAACATCTTAAACATTTAGTAAATTTAAAATTTTCAGGCTACTTTGCAATGTCCAACATATACTGTTTAATATACCAGCCAATGATTTCGAATGATTAGACATACATCAAAGTTTCAGGAATGTGTCTTTATTTGATTATTATTCAGAGCTGTTTGATTAAAGTGTTTAATATTTTGACCAAGGCATTACACAGGAAAAATTATACTACATCTGATTATAGATGTGGCCTTTCCTTTATCACTTTCTATTTACAGTATAACTATGATTATAGATGAATGAATCTGGGTTTCATAGACATGAGATAAGCTGCCTACGAGCACCATGGATGTGGTATTTGACTGCACTGTGTCATTGGAGCTGAGCTGTGAGTCATCATCTATGTTGTTTCTCTAGCGCTTGATAAAAAATTACAAAGCAGGACAATAGCGAGAACTAGACAACTGTAGTGTAGCGTAAATTCAAATTTCAAACTAAGGGCTTGGGAGGTTGCTGAGTGCTTGGCTAGTAAGCTCGAGGACATGAGTTCAGTTCCCCAGGAATGTATAAACCAGCAATAGAGGCTAAAAAAGGAGGATTGGCATGAATTCAAAGTCAGCCTTGGATGTACAGTGAGTTCAGGACCAACCTGGACGACAGAGTGAAACCCTATCTCAAAATTAAGCAAATAAATAAATAAGTTAAATCTTTGTATATTTAAATAGATCCAAGATGTTTCTCAATAGAAATGACATGTGTAAGACTCTTTTAATGGAGCGCTAACTTTATCAGTAACAAATTCTGACTTTTACGAATGCTACATTATTGAATAATTTTAATGTGCCTTTTCCCCAAAGGACACAGGAGAATGTAAAGAAATGTTGATGTTAATGAAACTTCAAATGATAGCGCTTACTCTACCACTTGCTAATTGTGTTTTGCTGAGTTTTAATTTCCTCTTCTAACATGGGGATAATATTACAAACCTTTCACAGTTATTGGGAAAATTCATTTAAGTAAATGAAACACAGACATGTAAACTGATTATGCAAAATTGCTCAAATATAAATGCTGCTGCTCATGTTTACATTTCTGTATTTGACATCAAATATTGTAACTGCACTTTGAACTACGTCTGACTGATGCTGAAACAGTACATAGTAAACTGCAGCATACTCAACCTTTATTTCGATACGTTACCTTTTATGCTGTGTACATTAAATATATTAGTAAAATGAGCATTTTAAATTTTGGCCATGTCAGATAAATGCTCTACTATGAAAAGTAAGACAGAGGATGAAGAAGCTTCTCCAGGTTTTAAAGCTGTTACCCAAACCCTAGTGGCCAATTCTTCCTACCGTGTAATAATTTTAAAATTGGTCTACAAATTATCTGATATTTCTCTTTTTCCCAAAGTTGGAGACTAGTTGCTCTCACACGGAGTAAGATCTGTGTTTAATAACTTGCATTTAATGAAAAATTTATGACAGAGATGATTGTGAGTGACTTCTGGAACAAGACAATAGAACATTCTAGCTTTTTTTCTGTTCTCTCCTTTATCCCACTTGCTCTGGGGAAGTCAGCTGCTGTACCACGTGGGCTTTCAAGCACCTCTAGCAAGACACTCACCTAGCGAATGCCTGAGCCCTCCCTCTGACAGCCAGACAGAAAGGGGAGCCATGTTGAAAGAGAAGCTTCCACGTTTTACCGCAGTAGCTAAAGTCCACAACTTGATAGCAACTTTATGTGTGAGACTAAAGAGACAACACTAGAAAATCTTTCTAGGAATTTCTGAAAATATTAGAAAATAAATTTATTTTTGTGTGTAACCAAGTGCTAAGGTAGTTTGTGTTGAAACAATAATTAAGCAGAGTTACTATTTTAAAGGATGAACATTGAACAATGTCCCCAACGTGGGCTGTATCTTACTAAAGTTCAAAAAGGAATCCTGCTAAAATTCTCTTGAGTTTTACATTTCAAGGAAATCCACCGTATAAGTACAGTGAAGGTTTCAAATAGGATGCCAATTTTATTAAAAAGCAATTTGAGTGTGTATTAAGTGATACTCACTTGAGCAGCAGATAATTATTTTATCAGAAACTCTACAGTGTCTTTTTAGGCAACATGAACAAAATGTGTATATTCAGTATATTTAAGTGTTCTTTCAAAATCCTGAAGGAATTATGTCTTATGAGTGAGAGCAAAATTGTAGTGACATTCACTCACATGACTTGAACTTCAATGGGGATCACAAAAGTCACACACACACACACACACACACACACACACACACACACACACACACACACATCTATCAGAACCCAGTATCAAATAGCGGAGTTTTTAATCATATGTCAATTGTTTGGATAATTAAATGTTATTTCATAGATCATGCATACACATAGCACAAATCTCCCCAAAGAGGACAAGTTGCCGAAGCACTGCAGAAACCAACCAGCTGGCATATTCCCTTTGAGCAGCCCCCAGTCCTGGTGGACAACAGTGAAACTTTTTCCTGTGTTAGAAACTAGTCTTAGACTTAGACCTCTAAGGATCTGTATAAAAGGGAAAAAAAAAAAGAACAGTTGTTTCTGTAATTCACTTACCTCATTTCACATTTTTATTAGTCTATGATACAGTTTTGAGAGGAAAAAGTCATAGAATAAAATAGATGTTTAATAATAGTTGCTAGTATTATTAATAATACAAAGTGTTTTTATGGCAGTGATAGAACTTTAACACTTGTTTTGGCCCATTTTGTCTTTCTCAAGTCTATTCATGTCAGTGGAAACACACCCACCCAATGGTATCATATATTCGCATAATCTGGGCACACTGTAGGCACTAACTAACTGGGCTTACTGAGGAAGAAGAATACACACACACACACACACACACACACACACACACACACACATTCCAGTAGATAAAATGATAATTTGTTTATTATTCTTTGGTGAAAGGCATTGTCGTCTTTGATCTGCTACAAAATGAGATTTATTTGAATAAATCAAAGCCTTCCATTAAAAATTGAGCAAGTGATTTGAACAGTAACATAAACATCACATTATGCTGCCTTCTGACAGAAATGGCCGGGTGACAGTGGAGAGAGCAGCATTATACTTTCTTGAAAGAAGATCATCTTCCCAAATAAAAGGCAAGTATTTTTGAGGATGACCTATTATTACTGCTTTTGGAGATGGGCAATTTCAATCTTTGATTTCTAATGGACTTACAAAGGTCCAGCCTCTTCCTCTGAATCTTAAAAAGGGATTTGCTTTTTAAAATCTGATTTCCCATTATCTTGTTCAATGCTCTTATAATAGTGGTATTCATGAAATAACGTAACTTCAATACTTCGTCTTTTTTTCCTAAAGAAAAAGAAGATACTCCCAGAGTCTCTCTGATGATTTCTGCTTTAATAAAGACATCATCCCAACCACACTGAGAACAGTGATTTATTTAGCTTGGCCAGGTAAATTGGAGTGAAAGACCTTCATACAGGCTTCAGAGAGAAACACCAAGACTGCTTTGCAAACAGAATATAAATCTACTTTCAGCCAAGGAAGAAGAAGATTTTTTATAGTGTGAAATATTGGACTAAATGAAGTGCAATGAAAGATTAAATTTAATTTTGTAGACAAAGTCTACTAAACAAATAGACACATTACATTGTCTTATTTCTTGCATTTCTTCTTCAGGATGTGGAAAGATAAGTAGTCGATACAGGTGAATATACACTCAATATACCTAAATGAGTCCATTTTAATGGGTTTCTTCTGAAAATATTCATAATGAATTCCAAAATGAGTGAATATGAGTTTTTTCTCCTGTAATGCTTCATCTCTAAGATGTGCAGAGAGCTGTACACAAGAGGCATAAAGGTTTGTGTTATGTATCCACACATCACTTACATGTATCTGGGCAGCAAGGCACCGACGCACAACACATAGTCTCACACCTTCTATGTAAAAGTTGTGTCTTCCAAAGGGGGTGCATCAAACTCTCCAAATTCTAATTCTAATTCTCTTTCAGGCATAAGGTAGAAGATAAGCAAGAAGTTTTTATACCTCCATCGTATTATTCATGGTTTTATCTGCCTAAACATGCTAATATTCTTACCCAGAGCTTTGTTTAAAAGCTCTTACTTGCTTAAATAATACTAACATGTATCCTAAGAATGATCACAATTTGACATCAAGGTTTGCATATCCTCTCACTTTAAAAAAAAAAAACTGACAAAATTTAAAGCTGATCTTTGGCATTAAAAATTAACACATGCTATGTTTTCTGGAACTTTTTTCCCCTTACATATTTCTATGTGAGAACTTTCAATATAATTATAGCTCAAGGGCAGCTCACGAACATTTACCCTATTGAGTAGATCATAGAGGATCTTTAAGAAGTAAATTACTCACAGCCATCTGTCTCTCTGGGACATTGTTATTAGGCATGTCTTCAGATTTATAATTAAATATATTAAAAATAAATCATTTTTAATAACACAATCTCTTTGATGATGTTTTCTGGTAGTCAATATGAAGGAAAGAAGTTAGAAGTTTTGTCAGTATTTTAAATAAACTTAATAAAGAAATTTAGTAGCATAAACAAAAAGGTCCCCAATCATTAGGTAGCCAAACTTAATGATCACAGAGCTATATGCTCACAACATAAGCAGATATTCAGATGAATGTCACAGGAATATTTATATTATTTTTGTGCCATGTAACTTAGATTTTCTAAATGTTTGAGTTATTAAAAATATAAATTTAAAACGTTTTTTCTCAGTCACTTGACAAATTTTTGTTTTTATATTTTTAAGTTGGTTTTAGATAGGGATATTAACAATTCAATGATTACAGATTACACTGGATTCAAATAAAATAAATTAATTAGTTTTAAATAACTGTCTATAATGTAAGCTGACAGATATTCAGCTACGGTAAGTTGTGTTTCAGGGTATCATGAGCTCTGACTTTTAATCTCATAGCATTCCATAAGTTCTTACAATGATTTGAATAATGTGAATAATTGTTTTGTGGTTGTCATAGTTGCTTTTTCTTCATCTTTTTCATTTCAGCATGTTAAAAAATAAAATTGTAGATGAAGGAGGCAAAGTACAAAGAGGACACTGTTTTATGGAACCTAAGTCAGGGCTATAGGTTTCCTCTAACTTGAAGTTGCCACCCCAAAAATGATTGCCTGGCCTATGAGCTAAATTTGATACTGAATACAAAGGGAATAGAATTACATCTATTTCATGTGACCAAATCAACATGCAATACTGTATTTGTTGGTAGGTGTGACGAAATAAATAAAATGAATTTAAGGTAATTATAATTAAAATAATATAAATTAACGAAATATTGTATGGTACTGTACTAAATGCTCTTGTATAAATTCTTCCCTTGAATTCTCACCAGAGCACCATGGAGTAAAACCAGGTATAAATTAGGAAATCAAAGTTCTAAGGAATAAAGTTCCTTTTAAGGTCACAAATCCAAATTTTGAGCGCAGTGTGATTTCAGTACTTGCCACCATATTTGATAAAAAGCACACTTCCGAACAGCGCGCACTTTGGCAGAGATGATTCAATCACCTCCCGTGCATTAGGTAGGAGAAAACCAATGTGAAGACGATGCAAGGCTGCAGAGGACAACAGACGAAACTGGGAGCCAATCCCGACAACTACAGCATCAGTAACTAAAGCGATATTAGATAGGAACATCCAAGACCACGAATCTATTCAAGACCACTGCAAGCACCTTAGGGAACCCCTGTGGGAACAGAAGTGTTGCTCCAGGAAGACGGAGAGGCAATCAATGTCCTCTACTTAAAAGCTAATGAGAATACAATCTCCCTTCCAGCAAAACAACTGGAATATAGTAGCTTTTCTCTAGCCTGAGCACCACAGCACAGAACTTAAGCAGAAGACACCAGCTCCCTTTCAACTCTCGGCATCTAATGCTGGATCGTTTTTGCCATGGTACTGATTGAATTTGATACTTCATATGGACAGGCACCTAAATTAACATTTTTTAAAATAAATTTAAAGATGACCATTTTTTGTCACTAATGTTTACTATTTCATCCTTTCCCCTAAGATCCACACAGGTGGTATCTACTTTATAACTCAAACTAAAAGTTTTGGGAATGTTATTTGTGAAACTCGGCAACAGCAATTAATGTTATGAATGAAACTATCCCGGAAATAGTGAGACACGTGGTTTCTCTACTTTCGTAATATATGCTGCACGTACCTGCCTGTGCTTGTAATAGTTGCTCACTGTCTGAATTAGTAAGGCTGTCAAATTATTTATTTAGTTAGTTAGTACTCAAATCAGGCTTGATATCCTACTAGTCAAAATTCTACTCCTTGTTCTTGCAATTCAGGCCTTGATGGTATAGAGAATGGGCTTTTTACAACATCTGACTATATCTGCAGTGGCTGACAAACTCTCTACTTTAATTTTGGATGTTCCCAGCTCTGTAAAGAGTATTCATTCTGATTGCAATATGCAATTACATATATTCAGACACAAGACGTTTTCAGTTTTTATTAAGTGAGGACTCCATGTCTCAGGAATGGAGGTGCTATTATCTGTGGAAGTGCATCCAGAAACTATTCCTTTCTTTGTGCAATGCAGTTTACTTTGCACAACCGGGCAGTTTTTTATTATTATTATTTTTCTGGCTAATGACACTCATCTCTTTTCTCTAGCTACCCTTGAAGTCTTTGATATTACAGAAGTGCACAGAGGGAGGCCATAGGGGAAGTATTTGTGAATCGCGAATATGAAATGTTTCGCTTCAAATGAAAAGGATCCCTCACAAGGGCATTTCACATCCCTTTCCAAATATCGTTTGCTGCCTGCTAACTCTACAATTATCATTTGGTCCATGACTGTGACATAAGTAATGCCCTTCAAAAGATGCTTATATGGGTGATGTTCAACACTTGCAAATTAAAATGCCTTCCTGATTATTGTGATCTACATTTTAAGTGTTTGTCAAGAGTGTTAGTTTGATTTGTAATAGTCGATTTAAATTTGCATGTCAGTTTCCTCTATTTTAGCACTTCTTACTTGGTTTCTGTTGTTTGTTGTTGAGCATTTGCTGAATAAAGTGTGGCTGTGCACTTTTAGTTCCAGGGTAGATGAGACAGTTATCGAAGTAAAGATTTGGATTATTTACACGCAACGAAGGAGCAGCTTCTTTGTACAAGTTCTGTTATATGTAGCAGCGTACCTTTCATACTATGATCAAAGAAGCCAAAGGACGCAAACTAATGTTATTGACCTCTTCACACATTGGTCATACTAGGGCTTTTCTTAAATCAGGTAAGCTTTCTTACCTATGTAAGCAAAGAAAAAAAAAATATATATATATATATATAATTGTTATCATGAAGTGGATAAAATTTTGTTCTATGATTTTTCACCTCACCTCACTACGTAACTCAGCCAGGCCTCAAACTCAAGGCATTCCTCCTGCATCAGCCTCCTTAGAGTTCCAATTGCAGCCCTGAGCCACCCCCCAGAGCTATTCTGTAGCTCTGGGGAATCCAACAGGTGGCCTGATGCTTTGTAAGCAAGCACCTAAGGACTGAATTCAACCCTACTCCTGATGTCAGTATAAATTTTAAAAAGATAAAATCAACTCTCTCATGTTAGTTTTTATTTTTGTCGACTTTCTTTTGAATACTTTTATTTTCTGTAAAGCAGCTGACATTTGTGTAGGCAACTATGTAAAATATCAGAAGCACTTTGCAGTTCATTTTTAAATGAATTGTCAAAACAGTGCACATTCTCTGCTTCTGTCAAAGCTTTATTTGATGAAGAAAACCTAACAATTTTAATAATTCTGTATGTATTCATTCCAGTTTTACTGAGGTAGAAATAGTAAATAAAATTTGAAACCACTTGAGATATACAATGTCATGATTTAGAATACATGTATATGCATCATTATTTTATATGTATGTACATTTAAAAGATACAATAATCGATTATTAGAATAACACATAGTATTTTTTAAAATATTTGAGTGTATATGGTGACAGTGTATAATTAAATTTATATTCTAATCTCTTAGTGAATTTAAAATATATAATTAATGATTCCACCATGCTCTATGTAAGATTTCTAAAACATTTTCATTGTATAATTAGAAGTCTATAGTCTCCAATCACTATTCTCTCTTTAGATTTAGTCCCCAGCCCCTTTTTATAATTATTCTATTTTGCTTCTACGATTTCAATTATTTTTCATTCCACATATGGCAAAAGGAGAGCGGGAAAGCCCTTGTCACTTTGACAAGAAATGTATGTGCACAAAATGCTCAACTCCATTGTAAACCTTAAATTCTGCGCTTGTACATATCAATAAAATGGGGAAAAAAAGATTTGTCATGCAGCATTTGTCTATGCCTAGCTTAGTGCACGTGTGTGTGTGTGTGTGTGTGTGTGTGTGTGTGTGTGTGTGTGTGCATGTGGAGAGAGAGAGACAAAGGCAGACAGCAGATAGAAAGAGACAGATTGACAGAATTAGCATGAAAAATTGCAGTAGAAGTGTCAAATGATGTGACCAGGAAGTGGTCATTGTGCTATGGTGTTAAAAAACCAGAAGCACTATCGATTTTAACAATGATTTTTAACAGTTTAGTGGGAAGAAAAATAACACCAGAATAGTCCTTTTAAAAGCTCAAAGGTTAAGTATTAGGAAATTTCAAAATACAACTGAGCCACAACAACTGAAAATAGTATATGATTAAAAATACAGTTCTTAATATTGAGCAAAATAATTTGTGTTTTTAAAACTATCATCAGTGCCATAGAAGTGTGATCACAATAGTGAATAGAAAATTCCACGTGAAAAAGAAAAGTCTAAATAAAAACAAAATTTAATTGATTTTGTAAATGAGCAATTCAGTTAATCTAGAAATAAGAAAGCACAGATAAAAGATTAAGAATATTATAGAAGCATACTTTTAAAAATGACTGGGTTATTTTGGAAAGGAATTGTATGAACAAATATTTTCCCTGACAGTACCATCAGGAACATACTCAAAACTTCTGTCTGTGAGAGCTCACTAGGCTTGTTTCTTATGATCGAAACACAAAATATTTTCTTTTGATAATTACTAAGGCCTGGAAATTCCATTCATGGTTTAACCCAACAGGCATTTAGCATAATCTTTTTAAAACGTAACTATTCTTTAAGACAGATTTTTTTCTGGCATATCATTTATGCCATAATATTCGTGGAGAGCATGAGTTTGCCTTTACTGTAAAATGATTGGGTGAGTATTTATTCAATGAATTTTCTTGTGAATTCTCCAAGGGACTGAACAAAAGCAGAGAAATAGATTCATCATGTTAATTTTTCTGGTTTAATGATGATGATAAATTCAGAAATTTATTTTCTAATTAAAAGTATTCGGTTACCTTTCATAAAATTTTCATGTTATAATATTCAAGAACTCAACAATGATTAGTAATTCAATAGTGACTGGTAATTAAATAAAATTTCCTATTTTACGTTTTTCCTAATTTTCTTAGTTACTTCTTTCTTATTCTGTTTATACCTTGTGTATGTTTTGCTTATTTTCTCGGTTCAATGTTAAAATAGTTAAGATATTTATGTACTCAATTGTAGCCATTTAAAGAGATCATTTCCAATTAATATTTATCAGATTAAGGTCTGTACAAATACAATTTAAAACATGACATGCTGTCACAATGTTTATACTCCATTTGTAAAATAAACATTTATGCAATCGTTGGATTGAAACAATGGGCTCACAAAACTCACATAAACGAGTGAATCCCAGTAATCTTATTTTTAGCAATTTATTCTTCAAAGCTGCTGGGAGGCAGTAGGCTAGGATGATTCTTAAAGGATTAATTAATAGTATTTTCAACTTTCCTCATTTGCACATTACGTTTTGAATAAATATTGTTTTTTTCTTTTTTTCCTCTTTTTCTCACTAAACGAAGTGTGGTTCCAGGAGAGTGTTTGTGGCCATCAGTTCTTGAAAGGGCAGAGAGAACACGGGACTTGGGAGAGGTTTCTACCTCCTTCTAGTTCGTAAATGGACAACTCACCACGTCAGTAGGTCTCTTCTGAGTCTGCTGTTTGTGTGTATGAGTATGTGTTATGTGACAACTTCCGGGGCTTGTCCCTGGCCTTCCTGATGGCGGATATGGTGATATCTGCACTGGGTGAGACTCCAGAAATAGACTCCACACAGAAACAAGAAGAAGCCATCTCTCTTCGCAGATTCATTTTAGCCTATCTGTTATGCATTAAATCAAGGTCTGGCTGTGATTCCTATTAAAGGCAAGCTTTGATGACCCCTCCTGTAGCTCTGGGATCAAAGCTCACTTCGGCTTTTTGTGAGAGCTCTTACAGACCCATCAACAAATGCCACCATTACGAACCAGTTGCTTTAGTTTTTCTCTACAGGCAAGGTGAGTTTCCAGAGCCTTTTCTCAGCACGCAGGAACACAGCTGGGCAAGAAGTTGCGTTGCCGCCAGTATATTTCGGCTACTATTCCCAAGTTGTAACAGAACTTCCCACAAGTGAGATTAATCTCAGGGTTTGAAATGGAGGAAGAAAGTTGCCCATGAATATGACCCAACAAACAGTTTGTGTTCAGTATATATCTTTCTAATATTGGAGCCTACGGAAGTGAATTCATGAGAAACGTGTCTTATAGTCATTTCCTCGACTTGTATCATATTTTTCTTCCAATAGTCCACTGCAATATGGTAAGAGTTTGTATAGTTTTTGTCATCATAAGTAAATCTTCATAAATAAACTCATTCAAGTTGGTATTCTGTGACTTTTGGTTTGCTTTGCATGTATGAATATTTGTCAGTGTACTGAGAAAAATGTAAATGCATTAATACAGAAAGAGCAAAAATGCTTTTTAGTACAACAATAATATGAATGAAATAAAAATATAACAACCTGCAATACATACCTTTTAATATCTTCAGAAATTATTATTCTATTTAAACATTTTTTTTAAATTTTTGTTTACTTTTGCTACTTTTTGCTGACATCTGGATCTAATATTTTTTTCATTTATAATAGCTTAGATAATTTCTGAAAAAAATTAGCCAAACCAGATGACTTCAAGGATTCTTTTCTGGACATATTAGCCTAAGACTACCATGTGACTATTCTAAAGTCTTTGAGATTAGTTTTCTCTTTTCTAAGTGTTGTTCCATGTGCCCATGTGTTATAAAGTATGTAATTTGAGATTAACTATGGCCATATGTGATGAGAATATTGTTCAAGTTTTATGTTGGGAACTAATCAAGACAATTATTAAAATTTATATACCTAAGGTAACAAATATTAACATTTTAGCCTCTTCTATAAATGAGCTGATGGAAAGAATAGAAGTAAAACAATTTTAAAATGAATTATTTGAAATTAATGCTTTTATTTTCTTATCAAATACTTATTTGAAGGACATTAAACACTAAGTAGTAATTACTATTTAATAATCACTAAGTAGTAATTAACACAAAGTAGTAATTACTAAGTAATGAATCAGGAGACAGAAATTTGGTATTTTTTAAAATACCAAAATAGTTACATTTCTGTTGATCATTAAGCTAAAAGACTAAATGTTCACTTTCCAAAACCAAACAAAAAATTCAGCTAATTTTTTTCTGCTCTGAGCTTTGAATTTCTCCGAAGTTTGAAAAAAGTCTCTGAATTAGTAGAAATAGTACTAAAAGTGAAGAAACTGGATGTCCTCCAGTTTCTTATTTTATGCACTATAAAATAATTTGATAGATTGTGATTTATTGAAAGTTTCAGAGTAAGAAAAGCAAGTCACATCCATAGAGCATCTCCTGATTAAAGAGGTCCTTGTTTTTCATGTCACTCCTATTTTCTGAGATAATAAACTACCATCTTATACTCTAATATTTTATATTGATACCTGAAACTACTTTGTTCTTATTCTAGTTTTATCTAAATTTTGTAGATGAGAAATGTAAATGTTAGAGAAATTCTATTATGTGAAATTCTCTATTTAATAAAAAAGTTAGATAAGATTTTAGCACACCACACATTCTTAACTCAAAAACAACCTATGCCCCATCAAATTGATAAAATGTCCAGTGAGATCATTTTCCAATGTTCACTGTAATTCTTTAGACTTTTTACATCATATTGGCCAACTGGCATTATAACACATTCTCCTGAGGATGAACTTCTCTGTCACCGAACTTAAGCAAACATGTCCATTGCTAAGAAATTACACCCGGAAGACTCTTCATGGAGTTGATGGCTGGAATAGAACAGGAGAGCAGGTCACAGGACCCGTTTTGTAACCTAGTTAGTAGCTAATCTTTTTTTACACTAATATCCTTAAAGAAAATCCTAATTATAAAGATGATAAAAAATACTTTAAAAATCACTGCTCTGAAAATTTAGTTCTGAATTATGAATATCATGAAAGATGCATTATTCTACATACTCACTTTGCTAAGAATGTATCTAAGGATATTAATAGTCTAATTTTTCAGTATATTAAACACATTCATGAAGTGTTCATTGCAGAGGCAATGATAGTTGCCACTATCAAGCCTTATATGAGGTGGGTATTACAAGTTCCTCTCAATACTTGGTTGGTGTGTTTGTATACACACATATTCTTTTGTCCAGCATTCTATGAACAAGAACATAATGCAATACATTTACAAGTGAGAACAATAAGATATTTTTTTTCTTTTGCTACCACTGTGTGCTTGTGTCTAAAATAAATGTTCACCTTTCACACATTCAGACTTTTCAAAGCTAATTGTTCTCCTGTTTCCTTGGATTAAGTGTGATGAGAAACAGATCCAGGGATTGTGAACTTCTTTGAGATGAAAGAAGCCATGTGACTAAACTATTCTGGGATGAATATTTTTTACATTCAATGTTGATTCAAGTTTTTGAAGGATTAAAAAAACCTGACTTGGTAGGTTGCTACTGCTACAAACAGGCTGAACTGCTGTGTTTTCTGAAATATTTGGTGCCATAGAATTTAAAGAGTTGGCTTGAAGGACACATTGCAGCCTTTTTGGTGTCTCTTAAAATTCATCTCATCAAATCACCATGTTTGGACTTGAGCTTAGACTTTTTTACTCAGAAAGTCTCTGAAAATGCCTAGCATGCATTGAGGAGCTCCTCCTCTGGCTCCGCCTGCCCAGCTGTGTGTTTCTAGTGTGGGAACTAGACAACGTCTGCGAGAGGAAACAGCTCTGTCATCACATGAGGAAGAAATTATTTGAGTATATGTTCAGAGTCCATCTTCAGATTTGTTTCAGCTTCTTCAGACCTGTTCGTGAAACCTCTTCATTCCTACTTTCCTTTCCCAACTTTCTTTTGAAAACATTTTTTAATGCCAAGACATTGTAAAGAAGGAAAGGCATATGTGTTAGGTTGTATCTCAATTTATAGGGTATCCCAAATGATTTTTATTTAGTCATACATACGAGAACTCTGGGGACACTCTGCATATTGAATTCAATGCTTTCAAAATGACTCACAGCATCATTTCTACTTCAAATATTATGGAAAATGATTTTTGAGCAAATAAATTGTATATTATGTCATAATATTGTTACAAAGCTCTCATGACAATTTTTGACTTATAATAATAAATGGAACATATTTAAGACACAGAATTTAAACTATTGACATATATATGATAATGTATGCATTTTTAGGATTAAAAAAGTCTTGATACGTTTTCATAATGCTTTGCTTACTCATATCTTTGCCTCTTGAAAACATAAGATAAGCTTTGCTCTGTAAAATTCTAAATTAATTGACATTCTCAAGAATTTAACATAAACAGAGAACAACCTAGCCATGGTCTGTCCACTTTATCCATCTTAGATGAATTGGCTTGTTGGTATTTCTGCATTATTCTCTCTTCCCATTTAGGGACCACACACTTGACACTTTTAAGTTAAAGGAAGAGTGGTATAATTTGACTTAGGATTTCTGAGTGATTAGTCCATGGAGGGCTGCCTTGTAAGGCAGAAACATAGTCAAAGGACATGGAGGAACAAAAGCTTCTTAGTTTATGTTAGTTTATGGCAGTTAAGAAGCAGAACCCAGGGAAAGAGTGCCACAGAAGATATGTCCACCAGAGGCAAACCCTATAACTGTATCCAACTGGGTCCCAGCTCTTAACGTCATACTAAGCTGTCAATCATCTCTCTGATGTGTATAGAGTGTAATACAACCACCTCTCCAAAAGTCTCTTAATCCAGTAAAGTTGAAAATTAATCTTATCTGTCTCATTTCCTATTTTCCATGCTTTCATATGTTTATTTGTTTTATCTTCGTTATGTCCTTTATACTATCATTAGGCTTTAATATTTTTCGGATTTTATGAATTTTCTATCAGGTAACTTGAAATCATTAATTTGAGATGTGTTTTAATATAGGCATCCATTGCTATAAATATCCCTGTAATTACTGCTTAACTGCTGCTCAATTTTTAATTTTTTACAGCTTTAATTTTATTCAGCTCAAAATGTTTCTTCATTGTTTCTTGGATTATTTAAAGTACATTATTCAATTTCTAAATGTTTTAGGTTTTTTTCAGATACCTAGCTGTCTTAATTTTTAATCTAATTTCATGATATTAGAGAATATATTTCATTTTTTTATTTTTATATTAATTGAGACTTGGTTTATAGCCAATAAGTTGCATTAATTTTTAAATGATACACATGAATATAAAATATGCAGCATATTCTGCAAATAGAAATTGTCAATCTCATAGCAATAGTTGACGTTTTGTACTTTCAGATATGTATATATGTGTATTATCAATTCTTGGTATCATTTTATATTTGTGTATTTCTCTTTGTAATTTTTTGCCCACATATTTGTTAATGCATATTAGTGTGTACTCTTAAGAAACTATTTCACTTAAATTTCCTGATTGGTTACAAAGGATAAAGCAAAGATAAACATAGCCAGATACAAAGCTGTATAAGCCAAGGAATTACAACGGGCACAGGCTCCCACACCTCCCTGGGTGGGCCATATTTCCATTTCTTGCTAAGTTCTGCACCTATCAAGGTCCTCTCCAAACCCTCACAGCTCAAGGACTTTTACAGATATCTCAACACAGGGTGTGGTCAACTGTTCACTCAGCCTTCAAGTGGCTTCTTCCCATTCTGATCGTCTAATGTGTCTTGAATCATTTCCTGTGACCACTTTCCATGAGAGTCCAACAAGGGTCACTTTATTAGAGTACAAAACACCCATCACTCAGAAAAATCCCAAGATATTTAAGAACTATGTATCAGATACTAGGCTCAAAGTCTAAAATACCAGAACAAAAACATGTACAAGAACCCTTACCTATATGGCTATTAGAGACTTTGTTACAGAAAGTGATTATATATACACACATACACACACACAGAAATACATGTATATGTAGCAGTTATTCATTATGATCATATGGTATAATTTTGTATTACTTCTGTTTCATAATTTGACATTAATATAATCACTCCAGCATGTTTTTACACAGTATCAATTTGGTATGTAATATTCATACATTTTCTATTCATGTACATTTATGTATATTAAAATACATTTGATTTTTGGTAGTCAGAATATACAGAAACAATGTTTTTGCTTTCGACCTGAACTTTCTCATTACTGGTACTATGTGGAGAATCAGACTCAGGGCTTTGCATATGCTGAGTAAGTGCTGTCCAACGGAGCTACAAGATGAGCCCCGGCTCCTTCAATATCACAGTACTTACAGTATCTTCATTTCATGTCAATCCTGACATACATTACAAATTTATTTTATTACTTCCATGAGATATTTTGAATTCTAAAAAAAATAGATAGATTTTTATAGAATATTGCTGAAGTGTAAAATGTGGTCCCACGGTACATATAAATAACAAAATGGTTATTGTAGGGAAGCCAATTAGTACATCCATCCTTTCATAAACACTCTTCATGACAGGACCAACCAAAATTTACTCAGTGGGCAGAAATTCATAAAATAGAATTTTATAAATTGTACCTTTATATGCTCTAAATTAGATCTCTACACTAGCTAATCCTATACAACCTTTGTTTCTTTTTTTCTTTCTCGTGTTTTCCATTGAATTAGTTGACCAATTTCTATTATTTATTTTTTTTTTTACTGGTTAGTAGTTTCTTTTTACTGGTTGAATGACTTTATGACTCAATACTTTCTTTTTATTGGAAAAAAGAAAGATACTTACTTTGTTACTTTGGGGCTGTTTTATATCATCATGTGTGTGTCATAGGTCTTTTGAATTTATCACAATGTACCTTCATAGACTATTACTTACTGTCAATGCACCACAAATTGGAAACTCTAAACACTAACCTTGCATAAATGTTAAATACACCTTGCTAAATATCATCCTGGAAATTATTGTCTGGCATTACTATTATCACTTGTTTAATAAGGCATTATTTCCTAATTTCACCCTTTTATTAATTATTCCAGGCAGAAAAATAAATTCCTTTCTGTTACTTCATCTTGATTTGATTGGATACATAAATGCAATACTTTATTGAGACATAAAACACATTTGAAAGAAAAATTAAAAAATAAAATTGTATTAACAATTTATTCTTGTTCGTTTACTTGTTTGTTTTTGGAAATTTTTTTTTTTTTTGAGACATGTCTCACTCTGTAGTCTGGGTTGTTCCAGACTTCACTATATACCCAAGGCTGATCTTCAACTCATGGTAGTCCTCCTGCCTCAGCCTCACACACCCTGGGATTAGACATGTAAGCTACCATTTGTGGCTAAGCGATGCTGGGAAATTGAACTGGGAGCCTGGCACTTGAGAGACAAGTGCTCTAACCTATGCACTACTCTTTCAAACCAGCATTTTATTCTTTATCAACTTGTAACAATATTAGATTCTCGTTATTTTATATAACACAATATATGTTTCACAAATTTCCTTTTTCTATCTAGCATTATGTAGGTTGTCATGGAAACAATCACAATGAACAATTGTTCAGGGCAATTGCTAGTCCCAAGCAGGTTAAATTATCCATATAAATACATAAGAAACGAGTGTTTACTATAAAATCTCAACAAATTGGTCATTAAATTATGTTTTAACCCAGGTATGCATCGTAACTATAACTTGATATTAGTTTACCTACAAAGCTACATAGCTATTAATTTTTTGCTGGAATTACAGAAGTTATAAATATTTTAAAGTCATGTGTGTGGCTCCCATATATTTATATTGAAGTCCATATTCAAGTGTGACATATTAGAAGTTAGTGCTTTTGAAAGCTCGTGAAGACAGCCCCTGATGTGTGGGATCCGTGCCATGATGACGAGACATAGGAGAGAGCTGAACCTTTTTTTGTTTGTAGAACATATGAGAGTAACAAGAAAGGATATATGATCATTAGATCCATTATATGATCCATTATATGATCATTACATGTCGTATATGATCCAAGTATATGATCATTAGATCCATTAGCACTGAATCTAATATGTTAAATCTTTTCAGTCCTGGGAGATTTGTAAGAGTTTTATAATAGAAAATCAAGATAAGTTAAAATTTATACCAAGTGTTTAGTTTACAGTTATTGAGTAACTGAATAATGACTACAGAGATGAGTTAAGTGGGACTGTGTCTACAGGCTTCAGAGCAGATGCAGTACCTGAGTCTAGCATATGCATGGGATAAAGTGAATGTATAGAAAATGCTGGACACAAAGATGCAAGTTATCAGTGTTCTGTGGAAACTTCCTTTTCTTCATCAATGGAAACATTTGTACACAAGAACGGAAAGCACACTATCTACTGGAGTTTTGTTTATTTGTTGTTCAGACTTCAGAGTCCAGATTTGATGGGATTCTCGGTTTGTTCATCTGCAGAGAGTTCAGGTACCTCCAATTTTATCAGTAGTCCAAGTGAGTGTAATGGTATAAGGCCTACCCTCTGTGCCCTTCTAATTGTGATGGTTACAACTGTGTTAATATCCATTACACAAAATCCTCTATTTTATAGTCATTTCAAGATCAAATGCCTATTACTTCAAAAAAAGTTTCTTGACCTTGCCAAGTTAAAAACATAAAATGTGTTTGTCTTTATGATGTGTTTGATAACTAAGACTCAGTGTAACCCAAAAGAAGGAAAGTTTAAAAATATAACCTATCAAAATGAAAATCATTGCAAATATATCAATTTTTTTTTAAATTACACTTCATTAGAAACCATGACTTTCAACAGAAGCAATGTTGTCCCCACGGAATAAAAATGCTCTTCGAAGAGGCAGAGATACCTTACACTTTTTATCTAGTTCAGATTTACCTAATGTTTAGTATTCAATATAAGTTCCTTATAGATAAAATAAAAGTTAGTCTTGTGTTTTTATGTAATTTAAAACTCTGGCCCTAAAATTGGAATGATTAGACTATTTGAACGAAATATAATTATAAATGTGTTTTTTAATCTACCATTTTGCAACCACTTTTTATTTAGTTAATCATTTTACATATCTGCATCTCATTTTCCACTCTGACTTGGGTTGAGTCTCTAAGATTGCAGGTACTTTCACACAGTTTTTCTCCTTCGCTTTCAGAATTTTAGTGAGACATTGACTTGTGGGTTTGTTTGTTTGTTTTTTGTTAATGCTGGGTAGTGCATTAAGTCGGGGTCTTATGCATGCTAACCACTTACTCTAGAACTGGTGTGCATTTGCCAAGAACTTTTTCTCTCGATGTGTTAGTTTCTTTCCCTTATGTTTAACTCACCCTATAAATATATGATCATGATAGTAGCTATTTCAACTTGCTTACAGATTCTATTATTGTTTACATTTATAGTATTCTATGCTAGGACTATTTTTATGGATTGATTTTTTGTTTCGATTTTGTTGGACAACAAAATTGGAACATTTCATGTTCCCACAAAACCCAAGGCAAATTCTACACTAATTTCTGATGGTTCCCTGAAGTGTCTTCTCCATCATGCAAATCCTGCAAATTCAGCAGGACTCTTAAGCTGTATTTGAGATTCTCTCTCTCTCTCTCTCTCTCTCTCTCTCTCTCTCTCTCTCTCTCTCTCTCCTCCTCTCCCCACCCCCAGAATGTGTCTCCCCATAGTTCTTCGGGGTAATTACATAAATCCTCTCAGTTTGCTCCCTTGTTTCAAGGATGCCATCCCAAAACTTCATAATCCAATGTCTGATAATAATTATCATATAACTTTTATTTAACTTTTCAGCAGTTTACAGTGTAAATTAAAGATGGTTCTGTATCTCTAACATAGCTACAAAAGGAAATTTTTAAATAAATAAATGCTAATTTTTAAAGCTTATTTAATTTTTAAAAGGAATATAGATTTTATTTTATTTTTGCTATTCTTAACTTCTTTAATTTACTCTTAATTTTTTCACTCAATATTCTACAGATTCATGTAAAATATCTCTGGGTAATCAAAAGATGTTGTTTTCTTTTCCTTTTGTAAGTAAGTATTCTTCAGCTAAAATAGTGTTTATTTAAAGTACCCTTTTTGATCTTTCTTTCTTTCTTTCTTTCTTTCTTTCTTTCTTTCTTTCTTTCTTTCTTTCTTTCTGTGTGTGTACTTCCCTACCTACCAAGATGAGTTTTAAGCTAACACAGCTCTGGGCATTAGAGAAATTTCCTAAATATTTTCTGGGCTTGAATTCCTAAATTCAGTTTATCTTTACTTGAACTCTGTCGCTAACCTGCAAAGAGTTTCTATGTTTGTTTTACGTGTTATGTTGGATGCATTTTATTCAATGCACATGGAGATGATTTCAGTTGGGACTGAATAAAATTAATCAACGGTACTCCGTCTGTTACCTTGAACTTGATGTCTGAACTTCCAAAATTTGAATAGATTGTTTGAATTTATCTGATTGAATGAGATTGTTGTTCGTATATTCTTTGTTAAATGCTTTTCTCTAAAATATTATGTCATGACTGCTGCCTGTTTGGCTAGAGTTTATGTTTTACTATCTCTTTATTTCCTCTTCCTCCTGACTAATCACGATGGAAATGCTTTTAGTAGGTGTGAACTAAAAGGGTCTCTTGATGTATTATTTCACTTTATTTTGATTCAGGATCACACTCTGTAGCCCAGGATGGTCCTGAACTCATTATGTAGCCTAGATTAGCGGTAGCCTTGATCTCATAGCAATCCTCCCCCTTCAGCCTCCCAAGTGCTGAGATTACAGGTGCACAACAACATGCCTGATTTTTGTGGTGCTGGGAAATTGAACAGTGGGCCTTACACTTGTTAAACAAGCACTTTGACCACTGTGCCTTTCCTCCAGCCCATATCTCAGGTTTCAAGGGTTGAGTTTTTTGTGCCATTTTTAGTGTAGTCTTCGTTTCCAGGGTTAACTCTCCCATGTGGCCACTCTCAGTGTTGTGGCTTAACATTTTTCAGAATGTTCAAAGGTGTCAAAGTATTAAAAATGATCAGTGATTAAGAATATATGTGTTCCAACTTATGAAACTTAAAAATTATATTTTTCCTACCATGGCTAGTAACACACATTATTGAGCCTTTTTTACATTTGTACTTAAAAATGACCACCACATATTCAAGTTAGAGAGTTTCAGATTAAATGTTTTTGTTTGTATTAGAGTAGAAAGAATAAATATTTTTGGCCAATTATGTATGTACAAAAAACAGAGATGATCATATAAATGAAAAATAAAGTGTCTATCTTGTGGTCCTTTTAACATGGAACTAGAAACATATTGATGAAAAGTATTTAGATCACCAAAGAAACCACTAACCCTGAAATCTATAATGTCAACTAAAGTATAGCTGAGAAATAGCACAGTAGTTTGAAGTATATGAAATTTCTTGGTGAGTCTTACAGAATATCTCATTACAGACAACCAAGTTTTTAAAAATACATGTAATTCAACTTAATATTTATCTGTAATCTACAACCTCTTTGTTAGTATAGTATGCAAGATACATGTCTGTATAACCTTAACTGAAGAAATTTTTATCCTTCTGAAAATGTACACACAGATAAAAACAATTGTTCATCTATATTTGTCATCCATAGACCACATTTATGTAAGGGAAATTCCAGAAATTTATCTATAAACTGAAGAGAATATATTGTGTTTTGACATATTGTCAAGTTTCTTTATGTAATTAACATACTTGCAACTACATATATACATAATTATATCCTTATTAGCCTTTGAGAACTTTCAAAAATGAGGTTAATATTTTCTATTGCAATTGCTTATCAATTTTGACTTTGCATTTATATGTGAAGAAGTTACCAAAATTTCAGTTGATCTGTTAATGCTCTTTCAGTGAACAATAAATGATTAGAAAATGACTCATGCATATCTGTTAATATTGTTTCTAAAAGCAAGCTAGTTTCTTGTACTGTAGTAGACATTAATTTTATTTAATTAGAAACCTCAAGAAGAAATATTCTTGTCTAGTCTTTATAAAATTAAATTTAATAAAACATGATTAGCTATTGGTATTAACTTAATGTATTCTATTAAACATATGAGTCTGTAATAGTAATCCACACCCCACTTTCCCCATGCCCTGTTATTAATCAAATTTGAGCATTATTGCATGTGCCTCAGATCAGATTCTTTCTGCTTAAATTATGTTTCTGTTTATTTGCTATTGATAAGGCTAGAATAAAATTAATTTTCAAAGTCAATTTGATTTCAGCACATGTACCATTTCACATTCTCAATAAAATAACAATGTTAAGATTACATTGTTCTACAATTCTTGCTGGAAATAATGTTCATATTTGCTAGTAGCTAATTTCTTCCTCCACTTTGGATACTGACCAAACACATAATTTTTTTCAATTGTTAATTTCTAAAATGTTTGAGTTTTATTATTATCATTATTATTATTATTTTTGATAGGCTCTGTCTCTGTGGCCCAGGCTATAGCCCTGGCTTGCCCCAAACCTGTGACAATCCTTCATATATGTTCTCTCATGGTCTAAGTTCATAAACAGGCATAAAACAAAAACTGAATTATTTTCTCAAGTAAACTTGAAATTAATGCTTACAAATCATAAGAGAAATGGCTTCCACGTTTCCCTAATCAAATAATACGCTCCCTTCCATACAGTTTATGATACTCCGGGGCTAAACTATAGGCGCAGAAAGAGTACTCCAAAATGAAAATGGGCCGTAGAAGATTAAAAAGTGTACTCCACAGCAAATCCCCAGGCTATAGGCTCACATATTTTGAGTATTCCTTTCTAATCCCAGAAGATTATAGTTATTAAAGATAATATTTTTGGACCTGCCGCATTCACTTTCCACTTTAAAAGCATTGTGGGTGAATACCACGATTATCCTTATTAGGAATACTAACAGGACTTGGGCTGCTGCTGCTGCTGCTTCTGCTGCTGTCTATTTTCAAGCAAAAAGAAAGCCTCACTTTCTTGCTCCCATTTTATTGATATGTGTAAGTGCAAAATGTAAGTTTTACAGTGAAGTTGAGCATTTTTTGCAGCTTGTCAAGGTGACAAGGACTTTCCCACTCTCCTTTTGTCCCTCCCTCTACCCACCTCCACCTCCCTCCCCACCCGACCCCCCTGTTTCACTTTGTTTTTCATTTTAAGTTCAATAAGAGTTGTGATCTGGGTCTCTCTATCAGAGAGATCATTTGAAAAAAAAAAAGATTTAATTGCCTTTGGCCATTGCTAAGTTACAGTGACTGACATCTGAAATCTACTTAGCAGAGATCTGTTATGAGTAGCACAGTCTTGATCTCATTTTTGTAGCTAGTGTTACTTTGAACAAAATAGGTTTTTTTTCCTTAGTTGACAAGCTAAATATATATATATATATATATATATATATATATATATATATATATATATATAAATTTGTGCATTTTGAGACCTTTGCAAACGAGTTATGCATCTACAGTGGAACACCTAAGACTTTGAGCTGTACATTTCTTTAGCTCAAAGGCATTTTAACCCCAACTTTACTTATCAGGATCTCAGTAAACAGTTTAAATTACATAATAAAAAGTTTTAAAGAAGAGATTAGGTCTTGAGGAACACCTTATAGTTGGTAGAGGAACTATGTGTGTGCACATTCAGACCTCGTTTTGTTACAGTTATGACTGAATTGTCAATTTATATATACTGAAGAGTCCTTTAAAGAACCACTAATTTATATTCATACAGGAAATGAAAGAGAAAATCCATTACTTATTATTTTTATTTACTCTGTTTTTTGTGTCCAAAATAATTGGCCCTTAACTCATATACAGTGGAAAAATTCCTCTAATAGATGAATGCCCTGTAAATTTCTTTAATATTAAGATTATTAGCTTTTCTGTGTCAGGGTTTTATTCAGAACTGTACTACTTTTGATCAATGATTTCTGTAATAGGTACAGAACAAGGGGTATCTACAAAAATATGAGAATCTTTTGTAAAGAGGTAATTAGAAATAAAAAAGAATTGTCATTTAAAGTTACGTGCTATTATCACCTATCTTTCCAATGGTCCAATAGCATCTTCAGCACAATTTTCTCTCAGGGTCTAAACTGATCTCTGATTGTTGCAATGATCGGTCAAAATAATCTTTAGACACCGAAGTACCCATCAACAGACCAATGGATACAAAAATTGTGGTATATGCACACAATGGAACACCATTTATAAATGCAGATAGATTCGAGGCTTTTGTAGGTAAAGAGATGCAACTTGAGCTCATCACGCTCACTGAAGCAAGTCTGACCCAGAAGGTTAAATATCAAACGATTTCTCTAATATGAGAACCCCAAAATAAAGTCATTTCGTAGAACTACATTGGGGTCGTGGGTAGGGGGAACTAGTGAAGAGAGGAAGCGTTAAAGAAGGAGAGGGGACGGAATTGTACTTTGAAGTGATAACGCGCACAGAATACTCAAGTTCAGTGTGAACATTGTGTATCATATATACACATATTCATAAGAAGGTAAAAAAACCACAAAGGAGTAGTTTGTAGAAGTTACCTAGTTATTCACACAAAACACAGGATTGTTCTCATTTACTGGTATCACTTCAGAGAATAAAATGGGGCTGTAGAATAGGGTGACGTGTGAGATTAATATCAGAAAGACATGGGACCCAATTCTAACTTTAAATCTATCAATACTTGAAAATCCACCTCAGCACTGTGCTCAGTATCCATCCATCTCTTCTGTGAACTGGAGGAACTATACATACCTGCTAAGCTTATAAGGCTCCAGTAAGTTAATAAGTGAAATGCACTTAGCCTAGTGCTCAATAAATTATAGCTACTATTATGTTACCATAATCCCCACTTAAGTTGTGGAATGGTTCCAATATATGAGGCAGGTTGCAGAATAATGTGGATGTTCTTCTAGGCCGGTGGTCCTCTAGGGTTCATGCATCTTCATTATGAGCTGCTTATGAAAATTTGGAGAATAAATTATCCTAAAGACACAATCGAGTTTAAGAAAAAAAAAGCATCATGAACTAAATGTTTGGTTTAAAGGCCACCAAAAGATCAAACATCGTCTGTGTGGATGAACCACAAAGGCTGCTTTTACTGTTCATAATGCCAGAGGTTATCAACCACATTATCTTTGTAATATTTGTTTATGTGTTATAAGTTTAAATTAGACATATATTGGACATTCATTGACTTTGTGCCAGCTTTTATTTAAATTGAATGTTATTTGCTATATTTTCTTTTTTAAGTGAGAGAAACAAAGATGCGATCGCACCTAATGGTCTTATAGTCATTAACAAGGATTTGTTAATGGTAGCTGGTTTGATAATGCATGATTGTGTCTGTTGATTACCTAAATACACTCATATTGTATACTTGAATTTTAGTGCTCAAATTACTTTCATGGGAAAAGGTGACTATGTACCTTTCAGAGTTGTTTTGTATCTTAGTTGGTTTCATTTTATTTCTTGAACTCTCACTTATTTTCTCACATGCCGTGTTGACTGAGAACCGTTCTGCGCTGTCTACATCCTCAGAAAACAAAGCACATGCACTTGTGTGTGACGGTCCCGTGCGCTCAGCCTCTTCTCAGAATTCTTGAGCATCTTTGCTTTATGTTCAACAGCTCTCCCATGATAGTGGCACTGCTTCAGAATAGGGGACCCCTTTTTTTCTCACAAATTGTGAACATTATAACCTGGGAAGGAGTGGACAGTTTCTCAGATACCAGTTTTCCAGTCCAAAGCATTCTTCAACAGGAAAGTCTTGCAGTATCAATGATACCATTTTCTTTCGTCCCTCATTCAATGGAATCCATATTGTTTTCCTCAAGGAACCTGAGTTGAGATTTCTACATATATTGTCTCTGTTTTTCTCTTATCAGATTATATATAAATTGAGGGAATTTGGGGAGACACAACCATGCCGTGTCCAGCAGGATATGATGCTAAATTAGCAGATTTGAGAAAGTAAATAGATTTTAGGTACCAGATAATTTGTTAGACAGCTTTGCCTCATCATAAATATTCAGGTGTCCACAAACATAAATAAACATGATTGATATTGATATTTAACATATCAGTTTTAACAGGCATAACAAACTTAACAGAACAGCTTTGAGATTTAAGTGTTCAAGCAAAGTCTACAGGAAATGAACTTGCTGAACCTTTACAATTGTTAAACATTTTGCAGACACATCTATTCACCTAAAATGGATAATCACACACAGACTTATTGAATGGGTGACTCTCTTGAAGAGTCCAAATTCTCTTCTTAAGATAGGTATTGATCTTTAATATGTGTATCCTGATAGCTTCTAGGGACATTTAGCTTTTATGGAAGAGACCTGTATCATGCTACAAGGACCTCAAAAATGGCATTACAAAAGGGCAAGAAATGAATATCTTTAAGAGCTCCATCCCCCGAAATGCATTGCTTGTGAAATTGCAACAGTGATTTTGGAAAACTTTCATTAATATCTCACAGAGCACTTATCAAAAGGAAGATGAAGTATATTCCCTTTATGCCTCTCAATTAACAACTTAACATGCTTCATATGCAAAGCAAATGAAATATCATTAAGCTAGTGAGCTGAACATGTTTGGTTTTATATGCTCATGTGTGTTTTAGGATTTGAATGGCAAGATCACTGCTACTTAGCTGCAGAGGGACCTTGGATTAGCCATTCTACTAGGGAAGAGGAAGAAAACATACCGAGAATACGGTCATGATGATCAAATAAGTGTGTGCACATTCAAGAGCTGAGCAAGAGTGTATAACTTCTACCAGCACTGAGTTCACCATGGCAGATTTAACAGTGTGTTAATTTGTTTGTCCTGTCCATATATGTGTGCAAAAGAAAGAGACGTACAGAGCCGGAGGCAATGACAGAAAGAGGAACTATGTAGAAACATAAATTGATAAAACTTGCTCTTAGTTCTAAATTCAAGCTATTCAAACTTAATTCTGATTCTGTAAATAAGCATATTTCAGGTGTGTCAGAAATTTAGCAAATATCACTGAGTATTAAATTTTTAGTAGTTTCAGCGTTAGGTCTTTTTTATTATTCCCAGCAATTAAAGTATAGTTTGTCCATCTTGTTGTTTTCTGTTATGGATATGATCTATGGCCAAACTACCCTGAACATGCCCAATCTCGTCTATTACCAATATGCATTAAGGCTGACAAAGAAATGAAAAACTAAAATTAAGGCTTCTTCTCCATGCCTTATTTCTTCCTGTCATCCTTTATGAAAGTTTTATAAGGTCCTTGAATCTAGAATAGAATTTCTCAAAGGGAAAATGTTATACTTCTCTATCCTATTTAGTAAAATAAAGGGATTTTTTTCACAACAAAGAAACTTTGTTGAATCATATCTTATATGACTATATACTATAGATTTCATTAAAATTTTAAATTGTATGGATTAACTAATATTCATAGCATTCTCTGTGATGTCTCGATGCTTACATAAAACCATAGCATAGATTTCCTTGGATTTCTAAGTCTAGTAAATGCTCATGATTATAAAAAAAAATCTAGATAGGGTGAGCTGATCATTGGTCATAAAGAGGTTGTAAGAAATGGTGAAAGTTTAAAACCAAACACAAACAGGACATAAAAAGAGACTTGAAAGATCATCTATCATTAGTTTGAATGACTGGCATTTGAGTGGCTTGGCCATACAAGTCTATCCATTGTCATTATATGCATAGCATGGAATATACAAATATCTGAAGAATACAAATATTAATCTTAAAGTCACACCATATTTCAAATTGTTGATGAATCCTATGTTGACAAAATGTTGAAGTATTTGTTTGTATGTTTTGTTTTACTATAAACTTTAAAATCAAATGAACAAGAAACTGAAAAATATGACTAAATTAATATTCAAAATATAGGTAAGAAATACAAAAATCTCAGAAATCCAAATAAAATTGTCAACAAAGATAGCACAGTCTGTCTCTCTCTCTCTCTCTCTCTTTCTTTCTTCCTATCTTTCCTTCTTTCTTTCATTCCTTTTTCTTAAGTCACACACAATTCTATACAAAACAAAATGCAAGTTCTGTACTGACCTTTTATTTACAAATGAATAATCGAATCATAAGTATACCAATTTAAAATTGGTAGATGAGTTTAGATTGTTGTCTAGATAAGGTAGATACTTATACTCCTACTGAAAGTGTACAAATGTATATATATATATATATATATATATATATATATATATATATATATATATATATATATATTACAAATATATATATTACATATATATATATACCATATATATATATACCATCAAGTTTTCTAAGTCTATGTTGTACATTACCTATTCTTTTTTGGGTAATATTAGCTATGGTTAATTCCTAAAATGCCCCTATCCTTCCTCTGCCTTTCTACATTTTTTTTGCCTTGATTATCTGATCTTGGTCCTACAGCCATATGAATATTCATTGAACCAGATGACAGAGAAGAATTGATGACAATGATAATGAAAATTATGAAGAAATGGGGGGGGTGATAAGGGCAATGTTTTGTTCCCTGATGGAACTTTTCTCTTATTATTTGGTTCTTCTCTCAAGGACTATTTTCGGACTTTTTTGTATGTAACTCCACCTAGGAAATTCAATTACCATTTACATTTCAGGAGACTTTCTTTTAAATAAAAAACAAAATTTTGGGCATAAATATGGGATTTAAAAAGTAAATAAAGTGAAAAGTCATTTTTGCTCATTAGTCTATGTTTGCTTATCTGTGAATCTCTCTTTGTTACTACCTCTAATTTCTTTGTAGCTTTTTATTATTCTGTCATATTTGTGATTCATCTTGTTCCTTTAGAATTTTCTTTAAATTATTAGTGTAGCATGAGAATGCATCTACTAAATTACATTCTCCCACAATCATCAGGTTACTTCCTGTCTTACACCAAACATTTCTTTGACATTTTATGATTTACTCTAACTAGATTTTTTATTTATGTTATGTAGTGTACATCTGCTTTCAAATCAGAAGCTCCTAGGGAAAGAGACTTAATATAGATTTATAGTGTTGATGGGTAGCTAAGGTGTACAAACAGAATTGGGAAGCTGGTTCTAAAATTCGGTTTGCAATTAAAGTAGATATTGCTGCACCCTTGAGAGACAATAAATATTTTTCTTCAGAAAAGAACAATGTAAAGTATGATAAATTAACTTTCTTAGGAACAGAATATCTTTAATGATGATGGAGTCATGTGGGAGGTAGCATGGGAAGTTTTATGTCAAAATTTATAATAATACATCATTTTACTAAAAAATGCAATCCAAATTTAACAAAATGTCTAGAAAGTAATAAGCTAAAACAAAGAGAAGACATACTGAATGAATTTTGCCAAGCTAAATTTCAATAAAAATTTTAGAACTGTCTAGTGTTTTCATTTTTGAAAAATAACTTGTCATTGCATGACTATTTTTCTCTTCCAGCCTCACTTGAGCTAATGCTTTTAACTGGACTAATCCTATCACTTTTGTCATTGTATTATTCATTCAAAAAAATTGGAGATGGGGACACAGCAGCTCAGTTGCTTAGTGTTTGTATGACCCAGGGTTGAGGCTTTGGTATTGTTACACACAAAACTATAGACTTATGGCTACAATATCCCGCCCAATATTTGCTTTACAATAAAAGAAGAGTCCAAAAAATTCAATATGTCTTGGATATCAAACAAAAGAATATCTAATATCAAATGTACCTTGAGGGTTAATCCAATATAGGACTTTAATGTAGAGTTAAAAAATTGTTTTAGAAAATGGCTTTACACATATGTTTTGCTAAATTTTCTTGTTATAAATTTAGCCTTACTATTTTATTGTTTTGTTTTACAAATATTCTTATTTCTATCCTTAGAATTAGTACAGCCAGTCACTTTTGTTTCAGAATAAACAAAGTTAGCAAAAAGTAGTTAGCGACTAAACAAAACTTACTGCAATTGGATCAGTCCAGAAAATAGTTCTCACGAAATGGCTTAATTTTAAAAATTCAATCAGTAGATTTACAATTTAGTCCCTTTGAGTGTTTTAACTATGTCATCTGTGAAATATTTCAGGTTAACGTCAGTTTTCTGGTGGAATAGATTCAAGCCTTATGCATGTTATTTATGTCTATTAATTGAGTAATTTCAGAAAAAAATAACTTTAAAACAGTTCCCAGACAAAAAATGACAAAGCCCTCATTGGCTTGGCTTCTATGAAATATTCCAAAGCACACTGATGTTATTATGGCTCATATTTGACCATCTGGGTCATATTCCCAAGGGAATATCTAGCTTGCGAAAACAAATTCAGACTAAGTGAATATTTTTTAAAATGCGTTGTGAAGTGTGTCAAGAACAAATACATTTGAGCAATATTCTTGTGATTTACAAATAGGGAATGCTGAAACTATTGAACGCCTCCTCACCAAACCAGTAGTACCTTTTTTTCCCTCCTCTTGAATCACAACTGGCTCATTAGTTTCAGAGAAGCATATTAATATTTGGTTGTAATAATGTGAACTTTTTCTGGTCAACTATTATTAAAGCCAAAGTGATTAGCTAGTAGAGCACTAATTGCCTCGCAATGTCGGGTCCCAGGGGTAGATAAGTGAGAGAAAAGGAAGCACACAGAATTAAGTAGAGAGTGGAGTTGTGTGTCAGGGAAAGAGGAACACGTTTGAGTCAGGGTTCATCTAGAAAGAGAGCGAATAAGGCTAATCTTTATTATAGTATCTAAACCTGTGGAAACAGTTTAATGAACGTGTGCTAGGATCGAATTATAATGAGTACAGGTTAGTGAAAGGCTAATCAAGGGGTAACCCTTAGACTGTGCAAGGTTGTGATTCAAACGCGACCGGAGACAAGGCATGCTTTAATCAGTATGAAGGGCCATTAGAGTTGTGTGTCCCGAACTGTATTCCTCAGAACCCTAACTCCATAAAGCGTAGGTCATCTTTTGATTAAAAAAAAATGCCATATGAGCTTTCGGTGAAGAAGACCTGAAAAATAGGAATGTAAAGAAGTGTAAAAAAAAAATGTTTCTTAATTCCAAGATATCTCGGACTAGGAGCTTAACATTTGATGTCTTGGTTACTAGCTCAAAGACCAGAGGAACAGTTCACATCAACATGTGGGTACACTAAGGTCATGTAGATGTAGGCACTGATAAAGAAAGTATAGAAATAATATGAGGTCAGCCCATTTAAATCTAAACATACCTAATGCTGGGAATCAGTATTATCTTATTTCTGTCAGATGAGGCTGTAGTTAGTCAAGAGCAGTGGATTATATTGATATGTATCCACAAATCAGATTTTAATCAATAGATCAGGAAAAGGTTTGGGCCAGGCTTAGATAGACTGCAAGTACTCCTTGGGGTCATTTGTGTGTTCTGCTCTTGGTTTACTTAGACCTCTGGCTCAAGGGGCCTTTATTACCTGCTAGGTATTTATGGAAAAAGTAATCTAAAGTCAAAAATTCATTATCTTTATATTCTATAAAGAAGCGTTAAAAAAGATTGTTTTTGGTAACATTCACTGCCAACTTGATTTTCCCAAAGAACAGAAATGAAGCATTTGATTATAAGACACTAATCATTTTCTTAGAAACCCATATGGTCTCTGAAGGCACAGATCCCTGCTTCTGCTCCACAGTTCATAAGATATGTATGAATGAGTATATATTCTCCTTTATGTTTATATCCTGATTTTACGCTTTTAACTGGATTGTGTATAATCTTAATTACCTTTAACACCAATTTATAAATATACATTTATTATCGATATTAGGCAAGTAAACTGTTCAGAAAAAAAGTCAGATCTTGAAGAGCAGGGAAAGGGAAAAGAGGTAGATTTCAGAGTATTGACAGTGACCTCAACTAGTAGATCCTTTTCTGTTCCAATGAAAAACGCTAGGAAGTCTAAAAATTCAAGGGTAATAACAGCAGAGGACTTCAGAAAACAAGTGTAGATATAGGGACTTCAGATTTGAAAGGACCTGCTCTGTCTCTAGTGTGGCTCCAAAGCAAGTCAGGATGCTTTCGGGTCATGCAAATATTTCAGTGATACTCATCCAAGGTTACAGACATCTTTCTAAATGGTTTTCTTAAGTCTTGAGATCCATCAGTAACCTCGAAGAAGAAAGATGATTGAGAAAGTCTTAGGAAAATGGTATTTCCTACGAGCTTAACACAGAGATCCCAACACAACGATTTTTGGTGCCCACTCATGTGACATTTGCCAACCTATAGAAACGTTTTTTTTATTGTTCTCACAACTGTGAGATGTTGTTATAAGTACTTAGTGGTAGAGAGATCAAAAAGAGAGTGAGATGTTCTATAATGTGCACAATAACTATTGCTGCGGTGTGTGTGCATGTATTTACTAATATCAGGGGCATGATCAAAATATATGATATTCAAACTAATAAACTATTACGCTGAAAGACAAATTGCTATTCCTCACCTTCACAATGTTCCGCTTGCTTCAAACACACTTATTACATCGTTCTTGCCACTTTCTCAAGCAGTTCTGAAAGTCTACTTTCATGAGTGTCTCTACCTGATGTGATAAAAAATGCAGTGAATGCTTTTGCCGAGTGACATCCTATGGACAGCCATGCTCGCAACCATAAGACAGTGTGTCTTCGTTTATTGGGTAGGGCATCAGGCAATTTCTAGAATTTTCCCAACTCAAGATGACTATGAAAAGTAAACATTTTGAATCAATGTAGGATTTTTGAATCAGCCACAGCAGTGCTACGAAAGACACTCAAAAGAAAACTACCAAAGTGCTTCAGAAAACAGCAAGAAGAGAAGTATACTATCTGAAGCAAAGGCGGCAACCTTCAGGGGGATTAATATCAATACCCTTTTTATTGAAATTAATTTTTAGTTTACTAATTACCATAATTTCTTGTCACAACTTGTACATTTGTTGTACATATAGATAAAATCATAGTTGGATACATATATATGAGTAGTAATGTTTATATGATATATGAACATATGTGTAAACAAGAAAACTGAAGTTTAGGAATTCTGGCTCCCTAGCAACAAAGACCTCTAGATTTACTTAATTAAATATCAAGAGTTAGTAAAAAGTAAAGAAATCTTGGCTTTTGATTCTATAACAAGGAATGTGTTTATAAAACCAAACTGCTAGAAGAGATTGCGGATAATCACATTTGATCATTATATAGTTGACAGAGGAAGTCAGATATTGAAGCAAATAATTCCTCTAAAATTCATGCAAATATTGCAAAATGCATCTGTTAGTAGAAAGAATACAAACAACACAATTATTATGAGCAACAGAGAAAATTGTATGATAGGTTAAATAAATATTTTGTGTTATGAAACATACCTGCCATCACCTGGCTATCTCGCTTGCCATCAGCAGTACAGAATTGAGGAGGCCCTATCATCTTGATTTAGGCAAGTGGATGTCATAACCCCAGGTGAGCACACCATGGGGGAACCTAGGTGCTTACCTATGGAGAGTCCCAGGTATCACCCCTCAATCAGAAACATTCAGGGGCTTTGCTGTCTTAACATAGGACAGGGAAAGCTCAAAGTCATCCTTACCATCCTCTTCCAGCCTTAGTCCTTTGATTCAGTTGTATAGTCACCATCCTGAATGTTGCTAAAAATTTTCACATGCCATTCAAGTGGAATGTATTTCATGTTACTTTTCTATGGCAAAAGCATATGGATACTTTGGTAAATCCAAAAATGAGTAATAGAATTAACAGAAGGGTTGAAGAAAAAAATTAACAGAAAGGAAGATCTTGTGATAACACATTGAATCATTTTTGAAAGACATTTCTATTCTACCTTCATCTTGTTATAAAGAGGATAAGTGGGATATTTTATGAAACAAAAAGCTAAGCTAAGACATAGAAATAGGAGACAATATTGAGTTAAACTCTTACACTGATATGACAATTGTATGGAGATACAATCTATGAAGATACTTTGAGTAAGATATTTAGTAGGTCTTAATAGCTAAGCCATAATAGCAATGCTTAAAATGAGCATCCTCAGGCAATTTTAAGAGTGTGATATAATTGCTTCTTAAAATCCTAAATCTATGGATATTCAAATAGTTACAGTGCCACCTAAAATAATGTTTGATATTTATAATATAAATGCAGACATTGTAGACAACTGATGGCATTGTGAATTCTCAGAACTCAATTTGATCTTCTAAAAAGAACCTATTACTCTTGTCAATATGTGGAAGAAGTATTGTATCTACAACAAATAGCCCCAAGTCCAGGGGAAGGGGATTTTAATCTAGGCAATTCTAGATATATAGCCATTTTGATACATTTCCTTAAATATAAATCACTCATAATTATTTATAATCATGTTTTGAGGTTTTCATAATTAAGTATAAAACATTAATGATAGAGCATCAATTCAGTTTGAAAATTCTGATCTGAAGACTTCAAAATAAGTCTTTGTGGCAATCATCAACCAATCAATCAATCATTCAGAAAGAAGTAGCTAGTTTTCTCATGCTATAAATGAAAAACAAAATTTAAAACCAAAAAAAAATAAATCAGGTGTGAGTTCACGAAATAGCCATCAGTATCACTGTCTCCCGCTGCATAAAGTGAAAAGCAGTGAGTAACAATTCTCTAACTATCTAGGCAATAAAAAACTATTCAAGCTTTGCTCTCTACTTACCTGAATTAAGAAAAAAGAAAAATAAACCTGACTGACTGAAGACAGCATATGAAACCATAAATGATTCCAGCAAATTTTTGGGCATTTTTGCGTTCTCTAAGAATAGAGCATACAGAGACAAAGCATCTCCTTTAGATATAGTTAGCATTTTTTCTCTTTTCTATTTATTTTTGCTGTTTTTTATATTTTTTATATTTTTCTTTTCTTTCTGAATTTCTGTATTATACCTGTCTCGAAATTGTAGGTTGCTGGAGATGATTGGTGTCTTGGTCCTGTCCAGTCCCCTTTTAACTTACTCGTAAAAGATTTTTTTCAGTACCTCAAGAAGGCCACAATAATGAAAGATGGATGATGCCATCTGTGTCATGCTTTGCTCATGGAAATTTCTGTGACCTTTCTGGAGAAAACTACACAATGGTTTGAGGTAGAAAAGAAAGGCAACCTGAGCTATGGATCAAAGGGAAGGACAAAGTCTTTAATAAATTACCTCTCATGTGAAAGATGTTTAGAGGTAGACCTAGATGTACTTCTGGTAGGCTGGCATCAGGTGTTTAAACCAACATAGTGTTATATATTTTATGTACTGAGAGGCAGTCTTAGCCCCCGGGAACCATCAACTACTGAATTAAATTTAATCACCTGTGTGCATTTATTATAGATCCCCAAAAGGCTCCCCCCCCCCCGCCCCATGGTTTTGTGCAGCTGTTTTAGTTTCCTGTCAACATTTTTTCCCCCTAACTTGTTAATCTTGTGGCTATCTTTCTTCTCTCCACATGCATTCGTTTCTAGTTAAGTGTGCTTTCTCTTTACTAAAAGAAATGCAACCACGATCATTTTGAAAACTGAAAACTACAGACAGTAAGGAGACCAATTTTAATCAGATACTTATTTTTTAATGAATATGCAGTTTGGGAGGAACTAATCTGTTATCATCACAGGGTCTCTTGGCTATAATAAAATTCTTCCTTGTTAGAAATGCACTTTGCTAAAAAATAAAGCAGTAGAACTTACAGCATTGTAGTATTCAGATACATTGAGGTGGCAGAGCCACTATGCCCACTTAGCTGTAGGTCATGAGTTTTCATTAACCTCCTGATGACCAGTGCATTCACGGTGGTCCTGCTCCTTTCTCTTGTACAAGACAGTTGCTACTTTATTGCTCTCTAATACACACAGATCGGTGAACTAAATTGTTTTCAAATTGTGCAAATAATTGCCTTTATTTTCTTTCAGCTCCTTCCAGTTTGATATTCTCCATCATTTTCTTTCACCCATAGAAATTCTTATGCTTTATGCAGAGGTGAAAGGCTCTTGTTCTGTGCCCTCAACAGGACATCATTCACATTGGTTTATTAGTTCTATCAATGAACATCCTGCATAATGACTGATGACTCTGCATAATGACTGATATACAGTAAGACATGGCTCTTGTCCCACAAATACACAAATTATGCAGCAAGAAATTTTGCAGGGATTAATAATATATAACAGCTAAAAGCTCAAAGAAGAGAGCCATTCCTTTTTCTCTCTAACAGGTGGATAAGACAGCTTTATGAAGGAGATATAGACTTTAAATTCAAATGCGGTGTGTGTGTGTGTGTGTGTGTGTGTGTGTGTGTGTGTGTGCATGCGCTCACATGTGTGTTTGAAGATTTTTAGAGGGCACGTGGTCAAAAATTTTGGGACAAAACAGTTTGAATTTGAGAAAGAAAATGGTGATATGAAAATAAATGGTACATTTAGGAATTCTCAAATAAATTTTTGCCATGTGAAGTGACATTGCTAGGTAACTTTCTTGTAAATATCTAACAGGTAAGAAAGAACCACCAAAGTTTTCAACACATACTAACAATATAATAAAGGAATGTTATAATTTTTTTAAAAAAATAAATTATTTACAAAGGCATTTAATTAAGCCTGTGTTTCATAATACGTGCCTGGTGACTTTGCAAGAGAGAGAAGAAAGGGGAATAGAGAGAAACAAAGAGAAAGGAGAAAAGATAGCTCAATAAATACATAACAATAGATGTCATAGAACTTTGACTTGAATCACAGTAAATTTTGTTTTTAACTTACTAGCTTTCAAGTTTATCACAATTTTATGCTCCAAACACACACAAAAAAATTGTAAACAGCTATTTAAGCTATAGGAGAAATTTTGGAAATATATGCATGAAAGTATTTCTCCTTACTGTCTCTGGAAAATGAGGTTATGAGTGTTCCTATATATAGTACTTCTAGTTTTTTAAACTTTAGGAAACTGCCACAGTCACAAAAACATCAAACTTAACTGAGGTGAAGGGTGGAAAGAAGGCAGGGAGAGAGTGAAAGGAAGACTGTGCGGGAAAGAGAAGAGGAAATGAAGGAAAAAGGAAGAAGAAAACAACAAGAATAAAATAGTCACTGAAATTGCGAGTTGAAAGATTACTCCAATTAAATGAAAAATTTCAAGATATATATAAGTATAAATACTGTTAACTTTTATCATATTTTGCATTCATTGAAAAAATATTCAGTTCAAAACTGTTATTATGTCATTTACCTGAACAGAATAGAAAATTTAAAGAATAAACTAACAATAAGAAACTACTCAAATGGTCACAGCTTAATGACTGCTTGTTGAAAGCAAAAATTAAACTTGGTTAAATATTTTGGCCTCTTTGTATGGGTTTTGTGTGCTACAGATTTTGATGTTGTTGTTATTGTTGTTGTTTGTTTTGTTTTGTTTTGTTTTTCTCCTGCCGGTCAATTGCATCTGACACCTGTACCAGCAGCTACCTCAGAGACTGAGGCAGGAGGTCTGCAGGTTTGAGACCCTCTGGGTAAATTAGCAAGAGTCTCAAAATTTTAAAGGAAGAAAGAGAAGAAAAGGAACAATGGAGGTCAGTGGTAGAACACCCAGACAAGAAGCAGAAAGAGCAGAAAGAGGAAAAGGAGACGAATAAAGGCAGCTAGAAGTAGAGAAATGAAATTTACTGACCCAAATGCATCTTTGTGAAAAGATAGTGCCTGAGGCTATGTTCATCACGTGTGCGGATAGCGCACATTGACCCCCAGTAGAGCCATGATTCCTCGTGCTCCATGACTGTAATCTACTGCATCTGACTTTCTTGATTTAGCGGAAAGGTCCCAAGGAATGAAAACTGAAAACAAGAAAATTTAAGCATTTAAACAAAGAAGAATATAAATTTAACAACTCTGCAAGCTAATCCCCAATGTTCAATCTTGGCAGAGAATATGGGATTTCACATGACGCAATTAAATTCAATTTTTAAAAAAGTGTCTACTCATTCAACCATTCCAGCTAATGTTTTCAATGCCTTTTTTAATCGTTTGCTATCCGCCGAAAGATGAAATTCAATACGTAAAATACATGTCTTTTTAAGAGATGAATCAGCTTCTAAGGCCAAATTCAATAAACTCAGCCACTGAATACATATCCCATTATTATAAGAGAGGAAAAATAAATGATGTCCCAGATTTCAACTATGTTTCTCAGAAGTTTCAAGCTGAAAATTAAAGATAAGTTATTGGTGTGCTTAGAAACTGAACTGATAGTTGGGAAATAGAACTCTTGTAAGGATTTTTCCATCTGGTTTATTTATTCTGAATCCAGGAGCCATTAATACACTTTAAACTCTAGGAAACTGAAGGAAGCAATGGGAGTTACCTTATTATCATGTTTATAGGGACTGTATGGCTGTGGAAAGAATTGTGATTACAGAAAAATACAATGTCTCTCTTTCATTGCCTGCTGCGTAATGTATTTTTTTCCTGAAGGTTATTTTACCTGTCCAGCATAAAAAAAAAAAATCACAAACAAAACAGTATTCAAGATATCATATGAGATATTTCCTTTCAATGCTTTTGAAATATTTTCAGAAAGAAAATATTTATACAAATTGCCGTTAGAAGAGCATGGTCCAAACATGTAGGCCTGTAACCCTGGCAGCCTGGAAGTCTGAGACAGGAGGATCACAAATTCTAGCCCATCCTGGACAACTCGATTACTAAGAAAGACCTTATGTTAAAATTGAAAGTAAAAATGAGCTGGGAATGTAGCTAGGTGAGAAGGCCTGAGCTCAATCTCCAGTGAAAGAAGAGAGAGAGAGAGAGAGAGAGAGAGAGAGAGAGAGAGAGAGAGAGAGAGAGAGGAAAGAAAGAAAGAAAGAAAGAAAGAGAAAGAGAGAGAGAGAGAAGAAAGAGGAAAGATAAGAACAAATTAGCATTAAACTGCATTACATTCAGAAGACCTTATAAGAGAACGGAGAGTCTATGTAAGTGATTAATAACATTAACACTTAAGTCGCCATAGGGCTATTTCATGTTTTAAGCAACAGTCGACTTCATTGATTTTAGCCTTCGACTTTGTGTTATGATCACAAGTTGTTAAAACTTGACCTTTCTGAGTTAATCTATTCCAAAGAAATTGATTGATCCTCTCCATTTCACCCTTTTCACCTTGCCTTGTTATTTTCATCGCAGAGAGTGCATGCAAGTTCAGAGTGCAGCCAACTTGAATACAGGACAACCAGGCTCTAGTTCTGTCTGAAAGACAAGGTCTCCTTATGTAGTCCAATCTCGTCCTGAACTCATTATATAGTCCAAGCTGGCCTTGATCTCATGACAATTCTCCTGTCTCAATCTCCTGTGTTCTGGCATTACAGGCATGTACCAGTATACCCCAGATAAATTTTACGTGGTGCTGAGGAATCACATCCAGGGCCCTGTGCATGCAAAGCAAATATCCTATCCACTCTGCTACACCCCAGATCTGGGTTTGATTCTATCCCTATCATTCACAAAGCTAGACATTTGTTTTCTTTTGTGTGCCCTCCAGAATGAAAATTTTATTGTATTTTCTTTATATTTTTCACAATTCATCTCCTATGAACTAAGAATGCCAATCTGAAGTACAAGTTTCATACCTTCAGACAAAATTTAGCTGCTTCCAAGAAAACCCTGGGGGTAGAGATGAATTTTGTTTTTCCAAAGGAATCACTGTTTTGTTTTGCTGAACAGATGTGTGCACTAAAACAGCCACTGAATTTGGTCAAAACTAAGTACAAAGACAAGAAATTTAACTTAGTCATCAAGGCTTACATAAACCTGATTTTAATAGATGCTGTTAAGAGAACATGTATTGTTTTTTTTTTTTTCCTGGACTATTGTTTGGTCTGGTCTTAGTTTAAGCACACTTGTGTTTTAGAGAAACTACTTAAAATTTATTTTGCTGATAAGAAACAGATGTGTCTATATTTTATTAATTGAATTAGTTGCATTTTATAGAATCCCAACAACTGTCAGTGTTTTTCATAATAAACTTAAATGGGAATTTGCAATATGTGGACGATATAAGAAAACAGCACCACTTTTTAAAATCAAATGTAGAGGCTGGAGGAATGGCACAGTGGTAAACGTGCTTACCTTGCAAGCACAAGGCCCTGAGTTCGATACTCCAGTACCACATAAGCTGGGCATGGTGATGCGCACCTGTGATCCTAGCCCTTTGGAGGATGACACAGGAGGATTGCCCTGAGTCCAAGTCTAGTAGGGGCCACATAATGAATTCAGAAGCAGCCTGGGATACAGAGTGAGACCCTGGCTCAAAAAAAGTAAAATTAAATGTGAATATTTTAAAATTCACAAAAAACAAAAAAGCTATTAATAATAATATAGTGATAGCAACAATAATGGTGATGGTGATAGTAAGAGTATTTAATAAGTATGAGCACTATATGCCAGGAATTATACATACTTTCATTGTTTCATCCTTTCTACCCTTTCTTTTATTTTATATAGGGTCTAGCTACAATCCTTCTGCCTCAGCCTCCCAAGTGCTGGGATTACAGGAGTGCACCATCACCCCCAGGTTACATGGTGCTGGGGAATTGGAGTCAGGTACTTAGGGCTTGACTTAGCATTTGCTAGGAAAGCGGTTTAATCACTGAGCCATTCCTCCAGCCCCAAGTAGATATTGTTTCTATAAACTTAGAGTTGAAGATGTTTGCCAAGAAAAAAGTAGCAAAGTAAACAGACAGATTTTTTTTTCTTCAATTAGTATCTAAAGCTTGGTCATATGTGATCTGTTGCTGACCACACAGAAAAAACAAAACTGAAAACAAATGCTCTTTCCTTGGAAAGTTCTTATCTTTTTTGAAGAATAAAATCTTAGGCATCAATATGTTAGTATGTTATACTTTATTTTTTGGAAGTGTGATGAAAAGCCCATCAATATCAATGGTACAGCTTTATTAATCTTTACAAAATGAACATGCTGCTAAAACTCTGCAGGTTAGGATGTAAAACATTACCTGCTTCCCAACCAACCACCTCACATCCCTCACAGTCACTATCCCCCCACAAGAAAGTAATCACTGTCGTGGTCTTTATGATTGTATGTGAATTTGTGTTTTAGAGCAGCAAGCATTTCTAACTTCCTCATACATTTCATCAGTCAGTTGTTTCCATTCCAAATCATATGTATGTGATTTATGTCTGGTTCTGCAAGTAGGAATCGTCTTTCTGTACTTCATCATGTGACTACAGCATGGCTTATTTATCTGTGAAGGATATTGAAAGTCTTTAACTTAGTTGATATTACAACAAATACTACTGCTGTCTGCATTGTTAGCCCTGTCTCTTACGTAATATGTAAGCATGCCTATTGCTTGGTACATGTGTGCATGTGTGTGTGTGTGTGACCATTAGAGAGATTATGTCAATTTGAGCCAATTAGGAACCATGCCTGGATTAGGATTTAGGAACCGTACCTAGATTAGGCAATTAGCAACCAGTTTGGATTAGGCAGTTAGGAACCAACCTGGATTAGTAGGTGAGTGATTTGTGGGCCAGCAAATAGGAGAATAACGTGCACCCCAATATGGGAGGCCCAGCTGGGAACTCAAGTTCTATAAAAGGAAGGCAGAAGGAAGATTGTTCTAGCTTCTTCCTCTGGGGAGAGATTGGACTTGAGGGGACTTGGCTTCCTGTTTGTAATGTCTTGAGGATCCGCCTCCGCCTCTGCCTCTGTCATCTACTTCCACGTTGCCAGCCACACCTAAATGGACTGGGACTTTCTGAAACTGTGAAACTGTGAGCTAAAATAAACCTTTTCTCCCCTAAATTTTGTGGATATCAGGTATTGAATCACAGCAATGAAAAATGCAACTAATACAGTCTGTGTGTGAGTGTGTGTCTGTGTATGTGAATAGATCAAGATACATGCGTTATTTCAATTGATATTAAAAACAAACTATGATGCATTGGTAGTAATATTTCCACTAGCACTATAGTTGTATCTGTTCAACATCCTACCCAACACTTTATATTTTGTTTTATTTTTGTATTTTAAATTTAATCTATTTGAGCTAATGAATCATGCTGTCATTGATTCAACTGTGAATTTAATGGCACTGCCATAATGAATTATTTTTATGAATCTTCACATGTGTGTGATGATAATTTCTATAGATCCACAGGTTTTGGTTTTTGATATTTTTCTTCAGAAGACTTACTTAGCGGCTGGAGAAACGGCACAGCAGTTAAAGCACTTGCCTTGCAAGCACAAGGCCCTGAGTTTGATGCTCCAGCACCACACAATCACGGAGTGCTGGTGCTTATCTGTGATCTCAGCACTCAGGAGGCTGAGGCAGGAGGATTACCCTGAGTCGAAGTGTAGCCTGGGCCACGTAGTGAATTCAGGAGCAGTCTAGGCTACAGAGTCAGACCCTGTCTCAAAAAAAAAGACTTATTTGTCTTTCTGTATTGCAAACAAACTTTTTTCTGCTTTGCATTTTATCTCTCTGAATAGTTTCCTTTGGATACAATGGAATTCTTAGCTTTAAGTGATACCCCTTACATCAACAGTTTTTTTTCAGGTATTGCTATTTTGAATAGATGTTTGTCCTTCCCAAGTCGTAGGATATGCCTCAATATTATCTTCAGAAATTCTTATGGTTTCAAGATTAAATGGTAAGTCATGATGGAGGTCTGCCTAGTGAATGGCACTTAAACATCTGCACAAAAATATTGTTTTGTTCAATTTCAGTTCACAAATCCCCATTAGACCCTGATTAAAGCTACCAAATCTCCTACATCTTATAGGATATGTGTGATAAGAGATAGTATCAGCTATTTTCACTATAACAATAAAAGTAGCCCCGGGACTTAATCTATAGCCTTCATGTTGGATATCGATAAGTGCAGATAAAACAGGATTCAGAAATATGCCTTTATACAAAATCAAGCAGTGCTGGAGTAATATGATATCTGGTGGGCAAAAAATGACACTTAGAAAAGAACAGTAGTCTTAGACCAAATAAAACATCTGCTTGTGACATACCTAAAAGATGAGCAATGGCTTCTTGCAGTAAATAAAAACTGTAATAAATGAAAACAGTTTGTTTGTGACTTTGGCAAGATTCACAAGAACATTATATAGGTTGCTCAAAAGTATATGAATTCCTAGTTATCAGGCGATAGTAGTGTAGTGACCATACAATTCCTTCAGTAAACTCACTTATGCAGTTCAAAGACTATAAGATTCCCAAAGCCATGTAATATTAAAATAGCTTAGTGATAAAAGACATTCCCTCAATTTCAAACATACTCAGCATTTTTAACAAATAAGAATTAGGCCACTCCTTACCACTAAAGAAAACTTTTTCATAACAAACATATTTAAAACATTAACAAAGTGAAACGCTATAAAAAGTATTTTAAAATGACCAAAGAAGAGAGAGAAGACTATATGGAAATTTTAAAGTGTATTTTACAGCACTGATTTAACAAGATTCTAACAAATCCAAGAGAACAATTCTCAATTTTTTTGTGTAAACGATATATACTTAGAGTGCATTCAGTAGTGTTATAATGAAATGAAGCATTGTATTTAAACAAAGTGTTCTCTTAAATCAAAACTTCTCACTGGCACAGTCTTCAAGACTGTAAATGTTTTTTCAATAGAGAGAGTTGAGAGAATTCATTATATATATATATATATATATATATATATATATATATATATATGCCTACTATAGAATGAAAAAAATCCTGGGGAAGAAGGAAATAAAACATACAACACATGAGAATTAGAACTTATTAAAATTTTAAAGGAGATATAGACAAAGAATTTGAGTCAGCGCATATTTATCTCATCAATCTGTATCATATGTGAGTAGCAGACATTGTATTCATGTATTCATTCCTAATGAATTCTGGTAGAATTAAGTCATCTTGGTAAATCCTTCAAAACTAGTAAATAGACGATACATAGAGTATGAAAATAAAGTTATTTATGACAGAACAGAAAAAGAATTTTGATAAAAATAAGTCTAGGCAATTTCTCTAGAAAATACTAAAATGATTACGCAGGAAAATCAAGGGAAATCGGGATATACATAAATAGGAGTAAAGCCTATGATGACATGGAACAGATGAACATGTAGATTTGTCGATGAACTCATGAGCAGAAGGGTGTAGCTCACAAATAGTGAGCTTGAGGGTTGAGTAGAACAGGTTAGATCATAGCCTCACCAGTGGTTATCCCTTCAGATATAATTTTTTTCACATCTCACTAAAAACTTCCTACCTGACAAAAGCTCTTTTGTGAACTATGAACGTGTATTAATAAAGCCCTGTAGAAGGAGTTAAGTACAAATGCTTCCATTAAGACTTGTAATAACCTTCTCTCTTCATAGATGTCCTTTGTGGTCATGAAATGAAGAGGGAATCCCTGAAAATCCTACCTAAATTAAGAATCCTCTGAAGGATTAAAATAGCACAATGGTCTATTATATCCTAGAGAATAAAAATCTAGAGCTTTCGACTCAGGCTTATGTCTGCTACTTGCCCACCATGTTGGCTAGAGATGCTCTAAGCTTTTTATCCTACTGCTGGTTCTCTGACAAGCGGCAGCAGCTTTATTTTCATTGCTTAGTTGACTGGAAAGAGTCACCATCTGTACAAATTGTAATTTTGATATTGCAGAGCCACTTTGGAATTGCTCAACTGGTTTCCATAAATTTCCTCCAGTGGTGTCAACTGTTCATCCTTATCAGTCAGCCCCAAAGCTCAATGGCACCATTGTGACGCTACAGGTGAAAACCCTTCTCAGACGTCGACATCACTCCCAGTGACCCTTGATTTCAAGTCACCACCTCCAACGTGCTTTATTGATGTGCTTTTATGCACACGGGCCTCATGAATAATCCCCAACAAGAAAGACATTTATTTCAGCGTGAATTCTTTCATTAACAGGGCTATAAAAAATGCCAAGCCAGAGAAAACATTTTTAATTGAAAGCACATGGGGAAGAATTTTAGGTTCCCTTCTATTTTATTAGACTGATTGTGTTTCCAGGAACATTTATTATTCTACCTGACACCTGATGGCTTTATTGGTGATTTTACTGGATGTTTTATAGACAAGTCAAACAGGAAAAGATTAGTAAGCAACAAGTGACAATGTCAAGCAGGAAAGTGGCCATCCGTGTGGCCACAGGGAAAGAAGAGAAAATGCAGAGAGGCTGACTTCTAGTTCTCAATCTTTTTACTTAGGGGTAATGTGAGGGATGAAAAGAAAATATAGCACTGGACGGATGGTACAAGTAGTGCATAGATAAATCTTCCCCCCTTTTGTCTGAAACATGAAGCTGAATATGACGTAACAATGTAGTAATGATCTCACCAGGTTCTATCAGACCGCTGAATGCAAGAGGCTCAGATAAAAGAAAGCACCACAACTAACCTTGCTTGCACCGCTCTTGAATCATAGACCATTCAACCTTTAGCGAGGTGGAAAGCAACTGAACAGTGTTTTACATATCCATGTTGAAATAACAAATCTCTTTCACGTTCATGCTTCTTAGAGTTATTGATAATCCAAGGTCCCTTCCATCATAAATCACCTGTAAAATTGTATGGCAGTAGATTCAAGGTATGGACAAATAAATGAGCTAGTTTCAAATATGAAAACTACAGAAGTTATTGGAATTAAATTTGACGTTTGTGGACCATAGACTTCCATGTATATTATTATTATTACATTTTCATACCCATATACATATTAAGAGACATTACAATCATATGAAATAGGAGTTACCATTCATAAATTTTAATGGAGAAATAGAATAAAATGCCACAAATTACACTAAAAAAAGAACCAAAGACATAGAACACTGAAGAGAAACATAATATTCAAATTCTCTGAATAAATAGCCCATAATCTTTTCAACTACTTTGAACTCTGGAAGCGCCTGTCACCATACTAAATATTGAGGAAATTAGTGAAGCAAATAAGATACAGTTTATGAAATGTATATAGAATATGTTTAATAGACTACGTCTTACCCTATTCTTTTAAGATACCACTCATTTCCCTATAATTAGGCAGATATTAACCAAATTAATCTGGTAAAGAAAATTTGAAATAACAACATGGCTTAGTGGATGTATTATGTAAATACTTAATATTTTATTCCAATAAGGTTCTAAAATTGCTATCCAGCTACCACAAACCGTGTGCTGTCAACATTTTGATCCTACATAAAGACGTGCACAAAGGCAGGAATTCAATGATGCTTTAGGGACTTGAGTTTATTAAGCTACCAAATTTATTTATTTAAGAACAGAAGTTACGGCTTAATCATTATGTGAAAGATAAATCATCCAGCCAGGAAATTAATTCAACATCACAATGGTAGTAAAGGTACAGTTAAATTCTTGTTGATATATGAAATTGTAATGAATGCTAATATACTTAATTGACATTTAATAAGATAGCTGCTACAAGTTAATTGGATATCAATTTACAGACTTTATAAATATCAGTTATTTTAATAATTAGTCCAATATGCTCAAGATAATGTTCATATAGTTTACCATAGATAAGTAACATGTCTTTATATTGATATATAACAAGATTTTTGGTCTTCCACACATCCTCTACCAAACATTTTTTCTTATTTACACTGCTTTTAGGTTCAATTAGAAGAAACATAATGCACCAGAATTCATCTTCTATGGAAATCCACTTACTTGACCATTTACTAATATTGTATAAAACTGTAAAATAGATCTAAATTTCAAATTCACATTTTTCCCCCAACCTCATGAAGAGAACCTTGGACTCATTTCTTCTTGTGAACTTCTTTAACTCAATGTCATCAACATATTTTATTGCCTTATATATCTTTTGAGTCTTGCAAAAATTTGTTCCACCATTAACTGAACTTTAAATTTATGACACTGAAGCTACTGGTTTACTATAAGAAATGAATATGACTCAAAATGGCTTCTCCTACAATTCATAGTTATATAAAAGGAGAAAGGTAAAATATTAAAAACAGCTATAATTTCATAGTCACAATCTAAGGAAGGGAATGAGCTTACGTGTTAAGAAGTAGAAAAAGGTAGAGCTATACCTAATTCTTTCACAGATAAGGCAGTTGAATCATGAAAAAGTATTTCCTAAGTTCTGACAGAACAAATGGTTACTATGAACTCAGCTGTATACGTTAAGAAGAAAACTAAACAAACTAGTAACTAATTAACTGTTATGGTTTGGAACTGAAATGTCCTTCAAAAGCCTCCTATATTTGGAGGTAGTGGGATACCTATGGAACCATATGCTGTTAAGAGCTGGGCCTGGTTGGAAAAGGTGGAGCGCTGAAACTTGACCAAAAGGTACTAATTACTCTGACAGCGTCTGGAAAAGGAGCTCCACCCTTCATCCCTCACTTGGCTTCTTGTCTGCCATGCTGTGAACAGATTTCTGGCTATGTCTCTGTTGTATTTCCGTCATTACCAGATGCCTTTCTGAAAGTGTGAGCTAGTAGAAACTTTTCCTCCCTTAAGTTGTGGATGTCTGGTATTCTGTCCCAGAAATAAAAACATAACTAGATTGAAACTGATTCCTGAACTGGGGTCGTGGAAGCTTCCACCCAGGTCTCAGAGTATAGCCTTAGAGGCCAGGCAGTGTCAACCTGGGGTGGGAGACAGTGGCAATGTTTGAAGTTATGAAGGAGAAGCTGAAGGTGCAGTAGTGACCCTGGGAACTTGAAGATGTCAGAAATATGAATGCTCAGCTGAGGGAGTCCACGGGCTACGATCAGAGGCAGTTATGGAGTTTATAGCTGGTAGCACTGCCTTACAGGTGGGAACACCCAAGTCCCTAGGAACTCACATCTCACCACAGTTTACCTCAAGTGCTAAACTAAGAACTGTAAGACTTATTGGAGCTACAGTCTTCAACCCTTGCCCTGCTGAGCTTAGAACTTGTTGTGATCCTATTATTCCTGTCTTTTGGAATGGGAGTATTTACTCTGCGTTCTTGTGGGTTGGAAGTGTTTCTCTTTGATTTTTACAGGGGATCGCAACTAAGAGTTTTTCTGGAGACCCAGAGGAGATATTTGGACTTGAACTTTTAAACAGTTCTTAAATCGTTAAGGCTTTGGTAATCCTTACAAAAGGACTAAATGCATTTTGCACAATAAAGTGGACGTAAGTCTTTTGAAGGCCAAGGGTGGAATGCTATGATTTGGATCTGAAATATTACCCCAAATTCTGTATTTGGATGTAGCATTTTATCTATACACCATGTGCTGTTAAGAGGTGGGCCTGATCAGAAGGGGTAGAATACTGTGAGCTAACATAAGTCTTTTCTCCCTTAAGCTACAGATGTCCAGCATTCTGTCTCAGAAACAAAAAAGTAACTAAGACACTGACTTAATTAAATTTGCAGATAAATAAACTGTTCAGGCCTCCACGTAAGAAGAAAAAAGAATATTTGCAAAAGGAAAAACTTGCAATCAGTTCACACATCACTAATATCTAAATTCAGAATAAATCATTTTGATATCCATACAAACTACAGAAAGAAAATTAGGTGACTTATATTCGTATCCACTGAAGCACCCTAACAAAAGCAATAGTTAGATATTTAAGACCGTAAGAATGAGTTTGGGAATAGTACATCATGGGGGCACATATCCTTTTAAAAAGAAAAATGAAAGCATCTTGAAGGCGTAGTCACTAGACTCCAAGGACAGATAAACAAAACAAATATTAATAAAAATTGATGCAGAAAAGTGGTATGAATATTAAGTTAATTTAAACAAAAAATGAGAATAAATAAGACATAATTGAAGAAGAAATGTAGGTATTAACATTCATAACAAAACAGGATGGTTTGCATGAACCCCATCAGCCTCATATTTGGAAGGCAAATGGATTGTGTGGGTGTATCGTAGCAAGTGGGTTAATCCACTGGGCCTGGGAGTGTGTGGCCTGGATGAATATATTTTTAACTGGCTTCTCCCCAGTCACACTGTTTTCTGACCATGATGGGTGAGTACCTCGTTTCTGGCTTGGCCCTCCTTCCTGTCTTCTGCCATTGGTTGCCACCCACGCATGCACTGAGACATTCTGAGGCTGTGAACTAAAATAAACTTTTCTACTCTTCCATTCTTTAGGTATACAGTAAAATGTCCTAGTGATGAGAAAGTGATGAAAATACAGGATAAATAATAATATTTGTGCTAAATATTATAAGTCTAGAGCAACAAATAGCATCATCTCTTATGAATAAACATTAATATCATATGTTAATACATTAAATTATTCACTCAAAAAGAATATATATTAATATTTAATAATACTTTAATTATTAGAAGTATGTCCCAGCAACTATAAAATATGATGAAAACTAAATGTATAATATGGCCTTTATCTACTCTTAATTAAGCCTACAATTTTTTTCTGATAAATTAAAATTGATTTAATAAATTGAATGTTTTCTTAACAATAACAGTCTTAATTTGACTTGGTTACTATAACTTTTGTTGCCTCTATCTACCCAGCTAGCTACCCATTCTTTTTGTATTTTGGCACCAATGATTATTTAGATCAATGATTATTTAGAATTATGACCACTAAATTTTAATACTGGGTACTTTAGAGTAGTATAATTCTAGTAAAAATTTTGTACACTGCTTTCTTTTGCCTCTTTTTATTTTCAGGTAGTCAACATGTATCAGTTGTAAACATTATTCCAAAATAAATGCATAAATCAAGTAATTCATTTACCTCAATGTTCAAGCTAACTTCAGTGGCATTTTGATATACGTCCCTCAGTTGTGTATGCAAGGAAAAAGAAATATACATTTGAAATTTTGAGTATTAGAAATTTTATTGGCATATTTTTATTACTCAGAAGGTCTACTCAATATTACAAATCTGATTCATTATTGTAATAAATGCTCTCTGATTTGCATCTATAAACAATGTTTGTATCTACTGTGACACAGTGTTCGAAGCAGTATTGCAGTTATTAGGAAGCCAGGAATGGTTCTAATGTTCGTGAAACACCAGTTAGCCCACACCGGATTAATGAGCTGAATGGTCAATATGTTCCATTTCCCTTTGGGTCAAGCCATTAATACCCTGGACTCCTGGCAAACAGAACCTTGCCAATGATTCTGACCATGTAATTTGTCAGGCCCTTTACTGGGTTGGCTAGGCTTTGCTGACATAGATGCTGTTCGAAACCTTAGGACAATTTCACTCCCAAAACTTTCCAGAAATAATCTTTTTAGTTTCACCTTCATAAGGTTTTGCTTATGAATTTCTGTTTGCCTTTGATTATGGAAACATTGTTAGTGGTATAATTTAATACATTATTAAGGTACCCAAGATTCATAGTTGTCAGAAGTAATCCTACAAGTTTATACTATAATTTTTTTAATTCATTTTTATAAGACTACATTGAGGCAACATAACACTATAGTTTCCTTTCTCGCGTCACTTTTGCTCATGTCAAACATCTTATTTTTCTAGTGCAGAATACTTTTCTATATTTTCCAACTCTATACCACTATTTAAACTTACTTCCATTGCATTTGTTGAAGTATGATCCAGATTCTCAAATAGCTCAAATGTTACCTTGACTTCTCTCACTTCTCTTTGAAAATAGTTCTTGTACCTTAATGGTTTGTAAGGCACAATTATTCTTTTGATTAAATTTTTACCAAATTTCTGACATAATTGCTCACTGGCCCAACTAGTCTTTAAAAGGCATGTTCTTTGAGACAATGGAACCAAAGCTGATTGTTTCAATTTCAATAAATTTTTTGTAGCTAATTTTCAGAGTAAATTATCCAATGAATTTTTTCTTAATTCCAAATTACAAACATTGGTTTGATTGAGGGTCAGGTATAATAATATAGAATTATGCATATTTACTATAAATGCAGATGTGAAATACCATCAGATATAGTATATTTTTGAACATTATGGAATCATTACCTTTAGTTATATATCTTTATACAGTGTATGTTTATATTTCCATTAGAGCTAACAGTTACGTGTTTGAAAGTAGAACTTTTTTCTTGAAAAAAGTCTATTAATTTGGATGTTTTATTAATTCATACTGGACTTTCCTCTCATTAATCTGGTTATGAGAAAAATACAGTGAGTTGGCCACACCATATTACTTTCACTTAATTAATGCCAACATGGACATTGAGGGATTTAAAGGCCACCATTCATTTTAGAAATGTCTTCTTAGTCTGCAGTATACCTACCATTTCACTAGCAGATGTATAATACATCGTTATAATGGTATAATTTGTAACCTCTCTGACAAAGGAAAAGTGTTTACTGTACTCAAGAAAAGGCTTCATTGCCACTATAGTAGCTTTTGTTAAATAACCTGAAAAAAAGTAAAACTCTACCATAGTTAATATCTTCGGATCATTGCCTCAAAGGTGATCAGCTTACAGAGTCTTTCCTATGTAAGATAGAAGACTGAGACATGCTACACTGATTTGGGGGGAGAGGAAATTTGATTTTCAGTGTGTATAATATCAAACAAAATAAAATTCGCCATTATCATTTTTAAATTAATATTTTACCAACCATTGATATTTCTCTATATATTTGTGTTTGGTTTAAATCTAACTCTTAAAAATATATTGAATTTATTTCTAATATTTCAAATCAAGAGATTACATAAGCGAGTCCATTATTTATGTTTTACTAATCAACCAGAATACTTTGAGCCATTTTTCCATTTTTTCTAATGTCTAAAATCTCATAGTTGATTAGAAAGAGCCTCTTACAGAAGGGAAAGCTGGGGCTGAAGGAACGGCACGGTGGGTAGGGTAGTTTCCTTGTGCTGACCTTGATTCTACAGCACCACAAAAAGCTGGACTTGATGGTGCACACCTGTAATCTCAGCATTCTGAAAGCTGAGGCAGGCAATTGCCCTGAGCCCAAGCCCGGCCTGAGCTATGCCAGTGAGCTCAGGACGAGAGAGAGAGAGAGAGAGAGAGAGAGAGAGAGAGAGAGAGAGAGAGAGAGAACTTTAAAAATAAAACAAGAGAAAGTCTTCACTTACTCCCTACATATTAAAGGCTTTGGGTTTTGTAGAATTTACTTTTCAGAATAATTTTCAATTTACAGAAAAATCAGACATATTGTAAATGGTTCCATATATCCTCCCTTATGCACAGTTTCACCTGAATTGCTGTAACTGTCACAACTGATAAATGAAAACTCATGAATCTTTATTAACTAAAGTCTCTGGTTGGTTTCATTCTTTGAATGGTACAGATCTGAGTTTTGACAAATGCATAAAGCTGCCACTGCAGTATCAAATAGAATAGTTTCATCACCGGAAGCTTCCTTCATTCTTTACCTATTCGTCTTTTCTCTCATCCTTCAAACCCCAGGCAACCATTCTTATTTTTACAATGTTGAGATTGCTTGCTTTTTCTATAACTTTATTTAAACAGATCACAAAGTAAGTGTCCTTTACATGTCAGTTTTTCTCAGGAGGATGTAGTCAAGTTTCCTGCATAGCTTTTCATGGGTTGGTAGATCATTTTCTGTGATTTTTAATTATTGAATTCCATCCCATTGAGTGAATTTGCCTCTGTTAGTTCATCAATTCAATAATATAAAGGGACATTTCAGTTGTTTCTCCTTTTGGGGAAATTGTGAATAAATTTGCTAGGAATATTTGTATCTATGAATATTTCCTGCAAGTTTTAATGTGTGTATAAGATTTCAAATTTATTGGGTAAATACCAAGGGGGACAATTGCTAAATTGTGTGGTCAGAGTGTGTGTGGCCTTTCAGGTAGTGACAAACCATCTTCCCAAATGGTATTACCGTTTCAAAGTTTTAAACAGTCAGTACTTGCTAGATTACAATATTCCATAAGGATTAACCGGGTCCCTGCTCAGGGCTAAATTCAGTAGGGCAGCCTAGCCAGGCAGAGTTTCAGCTGAGGATGCAAATTATCATTAAACTTATTTGGTTTGGGGGAAAAATTTGTAGTTATGGAACAGATGCTCTCTTTTGAGTGCTTATTGTAGATTGGGGCCACACTCAGCTCTCAAGCATTGTCCTTGGACTCCTTGCTATTTGCCTCAATTGGTCTTCTTGAACTTAGCTATTCCTTCTTCCCAAGCCAGCAAGAAGATTTATTTCATGTTTCAATTCTTTCTAGCTTCGGAAATTGCTAAATACTTCGAAACAGATTAGTTCAAGTCCCTGTAGGACAATGTCAACACAACTGGTTGTCTTGAGATTAACTCAGCACAAACTAAATTGCTACCATAAATGTATGAGCAAAGACCCTCCACCTTTACCATAAGACTTAGCCTTATTACATGTATGAATTCCAATGTAGTCACAATTCTGCCCATGTGAGAGAAGAGCTTACATAGAGTATATCTACATACATGTGAGAATTTCATGGACTCAGAATCGTACCGACTTTTAAGTAACAATCAGTACTATGGAAGTGCACACCATGAAGAACAATATTTTCGTATTTTAACCAAGTATTCACATATATGAAAGGCCTTACCCATTACCATCACTTAAATGACCCTGTAGATAATTGACTGAGAACTGTTGACCTCCTATTTCTGTCTGATCAGTTTATTTGCATCTTTGGCTGAAAGGAAGAAATCAGATTGCTTTCACCTGAAATATCAGTTAGCTTTTTTTTTTCCTTTGAACAAAATAGACCCAGCTTGTCATTTATTATGTAAACAGCAACACAAATTGTTTCCTCTAACCTGACCCCTTGCTCATCTTTCCATTTAAAGGATGTGATAGCGTTATGTATTTTAGGTTATAGACAGAATAATTTCTGACTGTATGAGTCCCTTCAGGAGGATGGGCTGGGGCTTTACTAAACCAAGCAGGTTATTTTTTTAAAATAGGTTTCTGCATTTCCATGCCTCCTTAGATTCATACAAATAATTTAAAAAGGCCCTAAGGAAGTAATTCTCTAGCTCATTTTGTGATTTTTTTTTCTTCTGACCTAAGTGTCTTGTCCTCTGGCTTAAGATTTTCATGTGTCTTTTGCCTTGCATATTAAGCCACAAAATCTTAATTTCATGCTAGTAAAACAATACTTAAATTACTATGAGTATCTTTTGTACTGAATTATATGAAAATATACTCTTTCATATTTTCTAAAGGAGAAGGTTTGCTTCTCTTGATGACTCGTGCCCCATGACAAGATATATATATTATTTTAAGCCTTCCAACTCTTTCTATTAGTCTTCAGGATGCCTAAACACAGAATCAGTTTTTTAATCAGCCAGGAAGTGGGGAGGAAATCGTATTGACAAGCATTTTCTGACTCTTGGTGGCTGGGAGGAAAGGTGAACTCATTCATTAGGGAAGCTGCCCCACGACTTCCTGTTGTTTATAATCAACTTGTTTAAGTGTAACATTTCTAGTGATTTGCAATAATTACCAGTTTTGAAGTGATTACCAATCCCCAGAGAAAAACTGAGCGCTGATTTTCGTTTTATATTTTCTTCCCCCAGTGTCTCTGCTAGGCTAACATTTTGCACTACTGTGAAATTTGAGAGGAGAATCCATTCATGAGTGACCTGATGGTATTTAGGACTTTGAATATTCTGGTCAACTGCCAATCTAGCAAAGTAGAAATAGAGGGGGGAGCAGAGAAAGGCACAAGGCAAGGCTGATTGTATTCAGACCATTATTAAGATGGTCTCGCAGGGAGAGGATTAAAGGGAACAGTCTCAGCAAAGGCAAATAATAATAATAATAATAATAAAAATGGTCCTCGGCTGAAATACCAGCTTTGGCATGAGAAACACGTGTGGGAAACTTTAATGGAGATGCAAGTCCGACTTTTTAAAAATTCAAGTAAAAAAAAAAAAAACCTTTCTATTTTCTTAAAGACTAGACTGATTTATTTTCGGAATAAAAATAATCTCTTTGAACTTGGCTTATTTAAAGCTCCTTTCAAGAGTTTTAGATCTAAGTCAGACTCCTCACGCCTACTTGGTACGCACTCAACATCTGTAAGGAATACTCATGTATAAAGCAAACGAATTAATTGTTGTAGAAATAAAAGTGTGATACAGGAACTGAATAAAATGGATTTTTGAACTTGGAAAGAGCAGAATCAAACACACAAAGATTAAACACTAAAAAGTGAGACAAAAAGATTGGATAATTGGCTGCTTGTTTCCTTTCTCCTACCATCAAGATATTTTTCCATCAAAGATAAGGTTAAAAAGGCCAGTATTTCAACATGAATGTGATAGCCAAATTATGCATATTAAAGTGAATACAGAAAACTTGTGAAAGGGCATAGAAGATGTTCCTCAGGACTTGCTAATTCCAAGTATAGTTCATCCAACATGGTCATTGGGTTAGGGAGTTTGTTGAAAACGCAGAGTAGGATACTAATGCATAATGTAATATCAGGATGGCATTTTTTCAAAAAAATTAACAGAATCCACGTTGAACACAAGAGATAGAAGGCATAAACTATATAACTGTCTTGATTTTACCTAATCTATAAAAAACCTAACTTTCATATTTTACCTCTTATCCTTGGAGTATAGCGACTTCTCAAACGTGTTTATACACCAATGAGTGAGAGATTGGTAATGGCTTATTGTGGTACTTTTGTAATTTGTTCATTTGTTGCTTTGTGTTGACGCTATGTTTATTTTATCCTGCATTATATTTTAACATGGTTATTTTTTTTCTGTTGTGGAAAAACTATTTGATTAGTGAGGAATATTAACATACCAATCTCTTCCTTATTCCTCATCAGTGCCAGTTTTGAGCCTGAATTTAGGAATTCTTGACTTGTTCTAGTACTGGGCATTTAGAATAATAATCATGTTTATATACTGCACTTGTGCCTCAACTTAGGAACCAACGACAAGGCAAATTTGTTACCAAGCACTGACACTCAAGAGGACTCACGATAACCAAAAATATACTATCTTGTAGTTCCATCAAATAATTGAATTATATTTTCTTCATAATAAACCATTCAATTTGAATCGTTTTACAGTTCTTTAAAAAAGCAGGCATTTGGCCTTTAAGCCACCATACGATTTTATATTGGTAATATTAAGGAAATTAATTAAAGAAATACTTTGAAAGAGTAGTATTCAGCTTAATAGTGTTCAAACGTCACTAATGTCAAAAAACCAAATTCTTTATTAATATCTAGCTATAGGACCACTGGATTCAATACGCAATAGTTGCATCAGCCTGTCTTCTGACTAACATACATTCCCCCTCCTTTCACAATGTCATTAAGATGGTTACTGGTAAGAGCAAGCTCTTTTGGGCTTCTAAAGAAAGTCATGTATAATAAGCATACATCTTAAACACTAATCAAAAGATTCATATTCACAGGGAGCCATAGAAATTTAGCTCTTTTCTCTGGTTTCTGAGCTACGGAAAATTCAGACATTAATCAGTCATTTGAAGTTGTCTAGATATTTGCTGTAAAAACTGGCATTCTCTCTCTTCATTGGTTGATACATTTACTGACTGAAAGGAGTTTTGAAAAAACTCTAGATAAAGATCACACACATGCACGTGCGTGGATGGGGGACTTAATTCAATGGTTAGAGCAACCCGGGTTCAATTTCTTAGCACTACAGAAAACTAACTGAACAAAGCTGCACATTCCTCTAAGCACAGAAATAGGAGGTTGAGGCAGGAGGATTGCCATGAGTTCAAGTCCAGCCTGGGGTACATAGTGAGTTTAAGACTAGCCTGGACTACAGAGTACCACACTGTCTCAAAATAATAATAATAATGATGATGATAATAATAATAATAATAAATTACTAGTAATATAATAGAAAAAGAGAAAAATGAGAAGGACGATGTTGCAGCTACCCTTGTGTTTGCAATCCCACTATTGAAAAGCAAGAAAACTGACCGGCAAGGCATGAAATGGGCTCAATGTGCTTCTTTTATTTTTTTTCTTTCAAAAATATTTATATACTTCGAGTCAAAGAATCACGGAATCTTTCCCTTGGGAAAAAAAAAGCACAATTGTACCACAGGAGTCAAACACGGGATACATCTGCCACCCCACACATGGCCCACCCCCTCCTCCGAAGCCGCTGTGCTGAAGGGCAGGTAGGTTGTAGGGAGCTGACCTCTGGCTCACTCGTCCTTGGTGATGAGGTTCTCTATGTAGGTGTCCAGCTCCTCGTCTGCGCTGACGTCTATGCCCTCCTGCACCTTTTGCAGAAGCGTCACGATGTTGGATCTCAGCTTCTGTAGCTTCCTCTCTGTCTCACGGAGTTTTCTCTCTAAGACGTGCAGTCTCTTCTCTGAGGCTTTTGCCCTAGAATCAGATTGGCTGTGGGAGGAATTCTGCAACCTCACAAGAAGCTGCTTGAACTCTTCCAGTGGAAAGTATATTATCAGCTCATCTGAATTCGTAGCATTTGGCTTCTTTTTGGAACTGGGAAAACCTCGAACCAAGAAATAGTAAAAGCAATTCTTCAGAATCTGGGCCAGCAGCTCAATGGCTTCCTGGTTGTTGCTCTGCGCAGTCGTGTCAGGCTCAATCTGCATGCAGTCGGGGGTCGAGGATTCTGTCGTGGCAATAGCTTGCTGAGCCTCCTCATCGTCCTCTTCTTCCCTACTCTCTTGCTGCCCGTCGGGTTTCTGATGCTCTGGAGAAGGCAGTTTCGGCAGCCACTCCTCACCAATGCCTTGCTCCATCCAGCAGTCCTTCAGTGCTTGATCTGTGGGCACACAGTCAAAACTCACCTTCCACCACACCGTGCTCTTGCCCACCTTTGTAGCTGTGAGGTGGCCCATGTACCACGCCCTGTTCACAAGTGCTCTCCTGTGTGGCCCTCTGTCTTTCTGAGCCCGTGTAAGGTCTGTTGGGTCCTCATCCTCTGTGCTGTCAGGGAAACTATTTGATTTCTTCTTTTCCTTCGTCACATACCAATTGCTCAGATCACACCTCTTCTTAATTTCAACCTCTTGCTCAATATCTTCCTCATCAGAGGTCCCAAGACTGCGCTTGCACCCAGGGGTGGCTGCAGACAATACATTAGACTGCTCTCGCTTATCGGCCCCTGGAGGCCTGATGACTCGGGGGGAAGCTGCTTCCCAAGGACTCTTGGAGTTGGGTGACAGAGGTGATGATGGTGGCCGCCCCCAAGAGGTGGAAGAGGGTGTAGACCTCGCTGGACTGTTCACGGGCTTTTGGATTGCTTTAGGAGACTGTAACCGCTTGGGGATAGGCCTGGCCTCTACCTGGACTTCCAAAGCAGGAGGCTTTGGGGAACGGCTGATGACAGGAGCCTTTTGGGTTTGACTGGCTGGTCTGGGAGGCAGCACACAAGAATTCCTGCTTAAGATATTATTAGTCACAGCAGGTAAAGGTGGTGACAGAGGGTGCTGAGGTCCACATGTAGGTTCTTCAGAGGAAGGTCTAGTCGTCACTTCCAAAGGCAATTTCTTCAGGTCTGCTGGGGAGCGAATGGGGAATAGTTTCTGAAGGGCTTCCAGCTTTTCCTGCTGCCGGCGAATCTTTTCTGTTAGCTGCTGCTGCTTCTCTTCCTGTGTCTTGAGGTCCTTTTTGAATGTCCCCAGTGGAAGCTTTGGCTTTAGTTCAGAAGCCTCACACCTGTCCTGGTCAGGATCAGGGTTCATGGAACAAACCCAGGTGTCAGGATAATCTTTCTCCACTAAACTCATCTGGAAAGGGAGAGTTCTCCACTTCAGACACAAATCGCACTGGATGGTGGTGGGGACTTCCATAGCTCTCCGGCGTTTGTAGCGCAGCTCGTTGGATGGTGGCTGGTTCCAGTTGGCAGATAGGTAGCCAAACTCATCCCAAAACTTGACAATTCCACGTTGGGCCACAGCAATGTCCTTCCAGTACTGTATCAGGTGTTCCCCCATTGCCTTTAGCAGGTGCCGGTATTCTTTGGCATCGGCAAAATCTTGCTTGTTGTGGGTAGGCTCTAGGACGAGGTAGGACACATCAACGATCCCAACCACCCCACCACATGCCAGTCCCCCTTCCAGCTGCGGGCCCACTTTCTCATACATCTTGATGAGGCGGCTACAGTTGTAGATGAACATGCCATCCAGATACCGGCGTTCAATATTGACACCGAAAATAAATTCGAGTTCCTTGGGTTCTTTCAGCGCCTGCTCCTTGGCCTCCTTGAACCTCTTCTTCACCTCAGCTTCTCGGCGTAGGGTGATAGCTGCGTTCTGAACCTGGCGCAGAGCCACTCGGGAGTCACGCGTGAGTTCGCCCCCTAGGCGTACTTCTAATGATCTAGCTTTGCTCTCTGCCTCCCACGCCTTCTCTTCAGCAATCTGTGCCCCGCGCTCTGCTTTCTTCACCTCCTGCTCGGCTCGGGTCTTGAAGCGGCTCGATGTGTACTTATACATCCTGGGCTTGTACAAGCAGGAGGAGAGCCTCTTGGTGTGCACTTTGTGCCCTTGGATGAAGATTCGCATCCGGGGATCGATGTAGAGCACGGCCACGTAGGCTCGGAAGGACCACCTCTCTGGTTTCACGCTTCCTGGAACGATCTCGGCCATCTGGATATCCTGTGGGTTTGAGGTGACATCAATTTCGGGCTCTCCATTATCCATGAGTTTGAGGTTAAAGATGATCACCAATGTCCCACTACACCCAGGGATGTTCATGAACTGGGCCATCATTTCTTCCTCAGTGTGGAAGGGAGAGTACTTGTAGATGAGCTCTGTCTCAATGGCAAACTTCTCCACGTTGTCTGTGATGGGTTGCAGGGTCAGAGCATCCCAGGTGGGCAACGGGACAATCACCTCATCGATGCCTTCTTCCTCATGAAAGGTGCGAGACAGGAAGAGACAGGTCATCGTGTCTTCTTTCTTGGTGAAGAGGATGAAATCTTTCCCAATGCGCATGGAACCGGATTTTAACCCATTCCCGTATTGCCCAATCTGTGCAGACTCTGGGGTTCGCTTGGCCGACTTCCCAAACTGAATCACCCCGGTAGCATCTTTCGGGTCCATGCCTGCACCGTCATCCAAAAAGCAGAGCATAAACCCCCCTCGAAGGTCCTCTCTCCTCTTTGTGTATATATCTACTCTGGTGGCATCAGCATCTCGTGCGTTATCCACCAGTTCGGCAAGAGCGCCAAACAAGAATTCATGAGTGGTCGAATTTGTGTGTAGGTATTCAAAGGTTAGCTGAGCTCGATTCAGACTGCTGTAATTCACGAAAGCCATGGCTGAAAGGTGGTTTCCAGTCTTTTACCCACTGAAAAACATTTAAAATGGAACAAGTTTATTCTGGACTCTCCCCATTAAAGATTAAGTCTCTGATCGCAAATGACCGTGGAAATAGTGTTCCTGGAACCTACCCAAAGTATATTCAGTGGCATTATGTAGCCTCAAGCTTCTATCAATGATGTAATCTTGAGGAAAAACCTATGTCATAAACCTGCTGCCCTCAAGACCCCTTTAGTACTAAGTTCCAATAGTTCAGTTCAAAATGAGTCAAAGTGTACAGTTCAGGAATAGATGACAGTCCTTCAGCTGCTGGCTTATTTCTGCATTCTCTCCAAGTTTTGAAGCCCCCATGACTCCCCTCCCTTCCCTTTAATATGCTCTAAATTCTCACATCTGGAAAACTACCAATTCAGAAATCTACCTGTCCCTGCCTTAAAATTGAATATGTAACCCTATCTTTGCCACCTGTGGTACCAAAATTTTTAAATAGCCCCCTGGACCGTGACTGGGGTATGGATGGGGTGTGTGAAGCCCTACGCCTTTCCACTTTCCAACTGTGAGAAAAAAGGCCTTGATTGACCACGTCTTTCTCCAAAACGTCACCAAATTCAGTTTCCTGTCCAATATCCCCTGGAAGGTGGGTCCAGTAACCAACCTCACTTTAACTCACTGCGGCTTTACAAGGGATGCGCCTCAAGTCACTTGGCTGAGCCTTACCCACGCCTCCTGTCTCCTCAGACAGAGGGCTCAGTTCCTCTGACTCTGCCCTGGCTTGGCCCCCGGGTCTCTGTCACAGAGAGGGCTGAGTCCTGGGTTTCAAGACACAGATGGAGGGCAGCGACAGACAAAAATGTAGAGATCAGGCGTTGGCCGGCGCGGGCAGATGCCTCTGTCCTTCCTCGTGAAATTAGAACCCAAAGGAACGGCCGCAGCACGCACTTGGAACAACTGCTGCATCCGCGCGCCGCCCTAGCTGCTCAGGGGTCCTCCACCTCCAGGCTTGAAAGGTTGGGCCGCCAAGACAGTAGAGCGGAAACTAGAAGGTACGCGGGAGGGAAGCCCCTCTACCTGTCAGCCCCCTCCAGTTAGATTCTAATGCTGCTACCATTCTGACCGGAGGCAAAGCCTCACTCGCCACGCCCCTCCAGTTGCTATCGCCATCCTAAAGCTATGCTACAGTCAACTCTCCGTGTTTGGGCCAGGAGTCTTTAGCGGAACCGGTCCCTGCTATCAGAAAGGTCGGGGACTACTAATAAGACCAGGGCAGGGCTCAGAAACTAGGATTTCTCTGCTGCCACCTTTCTAAAAATCACTGCCGCTGCTTTGCAGTTTGCTCAACTGCCTATCTGTGGGTCTGGAAGGCTGTCACGGATGAACACGCTATAGGGAGAGCCAGAGGAGTGGCTGAACGGGACTGCCAGGAGAGATGCAAAGCAAAGAAATCAAAAGGGCTCACTGACAGACACAGCTGGGAAACGCTTGGTTACCTGGAGAGCTGAGGCACTCGCCAACCTTCAGATAGATACAGCAGCAGGATTCTGCCCTGAACTTATTCAATCTCCTTCTCATCTCCTGACTCTCTTCACATGTCCCTATGCTCTTACTCCAGGACTCCCCCAAGCTTCTGTTTAAATTCGACCTTCCCAGCTGTGTCCCGGAAATTACCTCAAGGTAATCAACTGATAGCAATCAGAGTGCTCCCACATCACTCACTTCGCATTTCTCAGGGTCACGAATTTTCACTTGCTGATGTCCAGGGTCTCTAAACCATTTTACATATTGTCTGTTTTGGTATTGGCTACTGTTTTGGATAGGAGGTTAAATTCAGTTCCTCCTTACTTCAAAATTGGGCAGGAAGTGAAAATAGTTTCTATGTCTTTTTGACATTCTCCCTATTGTTTTGAAGCACTTATTTTCTTGGACCTCAGAATGAGACAGGGTTCTCTTGTGCTCTCTTTTGCCCAGTAGAGAATCAACACTTGCTCCAAGGAGCTCTGGTATCTTTTACAGGAGAATGAATATTTAGAAAACAAGACATTGGAGGCAGATGTGCCCACTTGTTGTGAGATAACTTTGTGAGGATGACTTCTTCAACCTTGCAAGTTGTTTGATAGTTTGCTTGTAGACCTTGAAGTTTATTGATGCAAATTTGAATTTGAGTGGTTTTTAAGTCTTAGAGTTGATTTTTATTGATTTTGCACATTTAAAATATTTAATTAGGATTTCCATTATCTTGGGAGTTGTCTTACTTTATGGATTTTAATATTAACTCTTCTGTTGTTTTTCTTTTTTCAGAGCTTCTCACTGTGTATATTTTACTTTTGTTAATGTCATTATTACTGGACTTCAACGTGATTCCACTTTACTCCTTTCAATTTTGACCTTTCTTTTATTTTCATAGTTTTATTTTAATTTTCTTATTTTTAGCTTTTTTCAATGACTCATCAAGTTTTCATTTGAAGAATGTGAGGGTTTTCTACCAAGGTATTGTTATAGTTTTTTTTTTTTTCTTTAGACTGGATATGATTATAACCTTTCCTTCCAACAAATCCTCTTTATACAGCCACATGGTTATTTTTCATATTTTTGATATGGAATCTCTTTAAATACCTTCTTAAATGTATACATAAATCATTTTCAATATATTCAGTTTGCTTAAACAAATTTTGTCAGCTCAGATATAGTTCTTTTTTCCTTATTTTTGACTTCTTCTTTTAAATTTTGTCATTTTCAGTTTCTGTTTATTAATGAGGTGGACTTCAACCTTTGTGCATGATTCTTAAGAGCACTATCATGTGTCAATATATGTAGTTTGCTTATTTAATGAGGTCATATTTAGGAATCATCAGTTGCATTTACTCCATTTCATGTTGTTCTTAAGTTCTCTAAATGTCCAATTTTCCCCCACTTAAGTCTATCATTCATTTGCCATGTGGTGCTGAGTGACACTTTTTATCTTTCCTACCTCCAGAAGTTGTTTTTCGAAGATAATGACCCAAAATACGTGTGCTTTTAAGCCCTTTAAACAGTGCAAGCTCCGCCCACATGGTAGAGGTGTCTTTCCTGACGCCATGGAGGAACAATTTGACTTAGGCTGTTAAGACTTTTCTCCTTTCTGGCAATTTCCCCCTGGATCTTCCGCTCTCACAATAAAAGCTTATGGAAAGAATGTGAATTGCTAGTGCAGTTTGGAGTCTCTTTTTTTTCCTTAACTGTAAATAATTTAAATTTTAGATCTTACTTGTCCTCCACTTTTTTTTTTAAACAGGATTTTGGTAGTTCTATGTACTTTCTTGATACTAGATTGAATTTTGCACAGGATTTGGGGCAGAGATTTATGATGCTATCATTGTTATGGAAGATAATCTATGAATGATATTAATTTCAAAAATAGCGTTGAGTTTAGAAATATTACTGTGTTACTATTACTACTGCTTCATTCAGTAGCGAACTGCTTTTGTTTATGCCCTTAATATTATCAAAATTGGCTTAAACATATTTTCTTATTCTATTTGTTAATTTCTAAATACAAATTATTGATCCATGATACTTGTTAAAATCTTTCTAAAACATTACTCTTGTAGGAAACTGTGAAAATCACCCTCACCCATTCTAGTTCTGAATTGAGATTTTTGTCAGACATAGAAATGAAACAGATATTTTAAAAAAAAGATTAACAGGAGAAAAACATGAGACATTTAGTTTTACACATAAGGGCTCTCTAAAAAGGTTGAAAACTCAAAAAAACCAAAGACAAGAAATTTTTCTCCCTCTCAGACATGCATACCACACACACAAACACACACACATGCACACCATGACTCAATGAGAGGATAGTGCGGTGTAGGCAAGGGAAAGCAAGTTCTTCTGGACCTTTCTTGGATAACTAAGGAAGAGTTTAAAACTAATTGAGTATATGCATTATTGTAGCATTTATATTCACGCAGATCCATTTGAAAATTATTAGTTGATAGTCATTGATGGTAAGGGGCTCTCCCCTCTTCTGCTGTAGGAAAGGAACCTTTTGCACAGAGATTTTAATTGATGGTTAGAGGAAACAAAAAGCAGTTTAGACTGTCTACACCTGTTGCCTCTAAAATGCCGTCAGATCACAATAATCAAGGATCCATGACAGCATGTTTTAAGGTTTCATGTGTTCAACACTTTCAAACTCACGTGTTATATTTTAATTTTTTATCACAATAGGCTTTCCTTTTTATTAAATCTAAAACTAAACATTCTAACATAGATATATATTAAGTACTTTCAATTCTTTAATTCCATGTTTTTCCCTTTCTTGACCCTTAGAAGTATTCCTTTTAATTAGAATTTTATTTACCTGGAAGATAATACTCTGTTTGGGGTGTAATGACTTTCACTTCTAATACTATAATTTAAAAGCATTTTGAGGCTATACTTTTTTAGAAGAAAGTGCATGTTATACTATTTACATAGGTCTTAGTTACTTCTCTGGTTGCTGTAACAAAATACTACAATCCACAAATTAAGGGAGGGAAGATTTATGTAGCTCACAGTTTCAGAAAGTCTCACACTGCCCATTCATAGAGCAACTGGTAACATCGGAAGCACATTGCATAGGTGGGATTGCTGCTCACCCCATTGTAGACAGAAGACAAGAGAAATAAGACCCGAAGGGTTGTTTGGAGACTCAGGTAAGGCTAGAGCTTTCCCTAAAAGAAACTGCAACATTGTTTCTTCTTCTGTCCTTTGTGTCTGACAATTGTCAAGGGTGGGTGCCTTACCTTCCTTTTCTGACTCCCAAGTCAATAACCAATAGCTGTAAGTTCTGCTCTAGGAACCACACAGACTTAACAAGTTCACACCATCTTTCTGGATCAAACCCCATATCTGCCCCTTCTAGTCAGACACTATCTCTCAATAACACACAGTTCTGCAGTGATTCCACTACATGAAAAATACATGAGGCTTTTGGGGGACACTCCAGATACACAATAGAAACAATATTACCCTGGGAAATAATTAACAAGCGAGAAGTCACCATTTAGTCCAATTAAATTTTGAACTAATAACTACTTTTTGAAGACCTTGTGACTAGTTTTGTCTTGAATAAAAACTTTTCCTAATCACAAGGGTCAACAGTGTGAACAATACTGTAAGTCAACAAGACAAAAAAGAAAAAAATATGCAAAAAAGATATTATTTAAAGGAGCCTGTAAATGCCCAAGTAACTAATTATGACTAAGTAGATAGCTTAACTTTCAATGTCAGTGACATTGACATTGATACTAGTTATTAATAATACAAACAATGATCAAATAGCAAAACAAGGAATCACTGGAGCAAAGTAATATAACTATTTCAAACAAAAATTATAAATCACTTAATGTATAGAACAAATAATAATGACAGAAACTGTGTGGTGCGCTACATGTCCAGCATTTACTCATTTTATTTAACTAAAAGTTTCTCTTCTTCGACGAACACCTTGGCATTTTTCTCAGCCCCAGGACCCACTTTTATCTCAATGTTTTCTTGAATTTGACTCTTAAATTTCCCGTGTAACTTATAAAGTAACCTTTATAACTTTACGTATCTTTTTTATCCATTACATTTAATAAAACAAACATTAGGATAATTAATAACACCAGGAAGCATGACCAAAGAAACTAAGATAGAAATCAATGTAATTTTTGTACATGCATTTCTGTTATTTTTACTAAAATAACTGCTCTCGTATTTAAAAATGACTAAGCATTTTATGGTAGCCACCATTGTTAAATATTTTAAATATATTGTATATATTATTTTTATCTCACAATTTGACACTATACATACATATGAATAAAATCAAAATTTTAAATAGTGTTGCTCTATGGAGATATTCAAGATTGTTCAAGCAGAGAGGTACTCATGCATTTTCATAAAAGTATAATACAATAAATTAGCATGCACAATTGATACCACTGAAAGCTATTAAATTATATTTCAATTCATAATAAAAGATGAATAAATCATTCATCACCCACCTGGTAAATGTTTCAAATGTAATCAAAATCACCATGGTCCTATGTCTCCTTCATGCAAACCAGACTTCATGAAATTTCAAGAAGCAAATAACAGAGCACTAATCTCTCAGTTGTGCTAAAATATCATTTGGATTTTATTTCTAATGATAATATTTACTGATTTTATGCCTAAACACAGGCTATTTAACCTCTCTATAACCTAGTATTCAAGCTGTATAATGTTTAAAAAAATTGAATATCTATTGTAAAAACTACAAGGATAAGGCCATCACATTCACCCCTGACATATAGATTAGCAATTACTAAAGTTAGACTAAAGAGAATGTTCATTTGCCTATGGAATCCCATAATTTTGGACTCAAAAATAAATAAATTAATTCTCAAACTAGTACCTCAGTTGCTTAGAGCTTTGGAAATTTCTTTTTCCCTGTTTTTGTATTTTGCCCCTTACGATGTTACCGTTTTATAATCATTAGAGTTGTCACTGCTTGAATTATTCAATCTGAAAATAAGTTAGTCTGGATAGGATAAAATATCGAAAATGAATTCCCTTTCAAAAAAAATGAACATCTCTTCCCAGAAGTGCAAATTTTTTAAAACATCATGTGGTTGGAAAAAGATTTAAGAAATAGAGAAAAATATTTCTAAACTTTTAGAGACCAGATCAAGTCAACTTATTATAAGTGTATCTTGGAAAGTGAGAAAATGGTAGAACTGAAATGTGTGGGCAGATGGAGTACTGCTTGGTCTTGGTATGATTAAAGGCAGGCCCAGAAAATTACGCCTTATCCTAGAACTGCTGATGCTGGGCAAAGTGAATGATTTTTGTTCTCAAAGGGAAGCACATAGATTAGTAAAAACTGTCAAAGAAATATATTCATGAGACAAATCACAATCGCCTCGAAAGATGGACAAATTCAGGCACTGTGTAAGGCAAACTCACGTGGAAGTGCGGGCCTCAGAGTTGAAGAGTCAGGAAAGGCCCAGAAAGCCAAACTCAGGCATGTAGGCAGACAAGAACTGCAGGACAAAAGATGACAGTATAGTTCCTTACAAGGGTCCCAGATATTAGTTCTAGGTGCTGAACCATAGAAGCAGATTATTCTAATAGCCAAAGCAGACAAGATGTGACTACAGACAAAGGTGGGGACCAAACACTCAAGCTTCCCATATAAAACCCATGCCAACAACACTCTTTTTAAAATACATATTTAAATTGTTTAGATCACTTACTAAGAAATTAAACACTCAAAATGTTGTAGACTTGATTTAAAAAACTCTAACACATTAAGTCTTTACAGTGCTTTGTTCATTTGTCATACTTATTAATATCGACTTGTATTGCAAGAACTAGGTTATAAATTTGTGTGTATCTTCAATAGACACATCAAAGTGTCTAAAATAGACCATGTGCTAAGTAACATTTATTGATTCACTAATTGGGCAGTAGAGAACACTTTCACACACATACACATGAATACAATTACAATTGCAATGATTGCATATATTGGTACTGTAATTCTTTGCCAATGTAGGTAAATTAGGCATCTGATTTTCCCTGAAAGACTCCAGTTACTTTGACAACTCTCCATAAAAACAGAGAGTAACCCAAAATTGATGAAACCCAAATATTAAATTGAGTTGATTTGCTCTCTTTGCATTGAAGAGAGTCAAATAAGTCTGATTGAAGGAGTCAACCTCACTCTATGTTAGAATCATTATACTTGAAAAAGAACAAGTGTGGATTGAAGCAATGAGTCATTTCCCATTTCTAGTGACTTTAAGGATTTAAGGCTATATGTCACTTGCTGAAAACAAAATTTAAAGCAGTAAAGATATAAACAATTATTTCATCATAGTTTCTTGAAATGAATGGTCTGTTTAGATAGTTGAACTTATTTCCTTATTTAGTTCAACTGGGAGTATTCCTTACTCATTTTAAACACTGACAATAGGAAAATATGCTATATCTAACTCCTACCCTGAATTTTAAGGTGGCAAAATATTGCCTCTGCTGTGATATTTTCACAGTTTATTTAGCTATTACACTGTTCCTTTTTTTGGTTCTCTCAGATGAAATTGTGATGTATACCTATACCTTTAAAGTGAAGTTTCTAAAAGAGAGGAGATAGTCAGTGAACAGTATTATATAGTATTTCTAAATAAATTGTGACAAGGGCTGCCAAGAAAATAATTACCACTTTACAATGAGAGATGCACGATGGAATAATAGAAAAAATAGAAAGAAAGAAAGAAAGAAAGAAAGAAAGAAAGAAAGAAAGAAAGAAAAGAAAAGAAAAGAAAAAGAAAAAGAAAAAGAAAAAGAAAAGAAATGTTGCCAGCTGAGAATCAGGGAATTATGAGCTCAATTCTATAATCCCTTCTAAGTAAAGCTGGACAAACCACATGAGTTCTGTGGGTTTCACTTTCCTTATCTTAAGAAGAACCATTATTAGTATCTACCAAACTAAAAAGTGTGCAACATAGACTACATGGAACACATTAACTACAGAATCTAGCATGTAATCAAAGCTAAGAAATGACAACTACTTCATTTTTTCTTTGGTTCGTCCTGTACCTAAGGATCTGATCCAAAAGCCCTCTACATATTATATTTTCTTTTTTTTGATTTCTTTTAATGTTATAAGTGTGGTTCCCAATGAGGTAAATATTATTAATTATAGAAAACAAAACTGAAACAAACGAGGAGATTATCAAGTTTGTTTAATGTCCACAGTCAGAAAGAAACGAAAAAGAAAGGCTTTAAGCACACTTCCTTTTTATTTAAGTTTCCATTCTTAACTACGAGTTAACTGGCCATCGTGTTATTTTTGCTAAAGGAGTGCTTGAATTAACTTAGAGATGAATGCCTACTTGGTGTCTCCTCCTGTACAAGCAAAATGATAGCTTCCTCTCATTCAATTTTTACAGCAAAAGGGGGAACTAAAATATATCACTTTTTCCATCTTTCATTTTGCAGAGATCATTTCTCAGATTCTTCCTTGACACACCAGTTATCCTATATTGACCATCTACTTTTCCTCTTATCTGTCTAATACATATTTGTGTCTTATCAATGCAATTTCATTCGAACCAAGGGTCTCATTTTTACTTCAATTGGGTCTTTGGGTTATAGCAATTGTGAAAATCTGAGGATATCTGTGTTATTGAATAACTCAAATTATTATAATTTCTAAATCGAACTTTAGTGCAAAGCTCTGAAACAAGTTTAATCTTGCCTTTTTATAACCAAATATTAAATTATTTAAACAGGAAAGTTGTATCTCACTGGTCAAGAAATATAAATGTTATTCTATTTTAATAAAACATTATGTAATTTACTTGCCAGATTCCGTTAGCATTCTTCCACTTTCGACTTTTTCCTCTTCTATTTTTAGAAGATGAGATCATATCTTAATTCAGTAAGAGGCTCAGATTGGAAGTCTTTAACATTTGAACTTGGAAGGCGTATTCTCAGAAAAACATTTACAGTTTGGGGAATATTCCCGAGAAAATTCATTGTATTAATAGCATGGGTGAAACACTTGCCATATATTTCTTCTTTTTGTAAAGTTTTGAAAGTGAGGTTTTGTGGGAAAACAAACTACAATCATGTTTTAATCAAAATGGGTCATTAGATATCTTACACGTTCCACTTAATCCTCAAAAATTATCCACCTTACCTATGAGAAAATGGAGACTCAGGGGAATTTATTATTAGTTAATAAATTGTTGAGTTGCAATCTGATTTTTCGTCTATGAAGGTTTACACTGGGGTATTTATTTCACCTTTGATCTACAGTCTAGTCTAGACCTGAAATCACTGTGTAGCCCAGGCTGTCCTTGAACTCACTGAAATCCTCCTACCTCAGCCTCTGGAGTGCTGCAATTATAGGCGTATGCCACCGCAGTCAGTTTGTGCAGTGCTCAGAAATCAAAATTAGGACCTTGTGCTTCATAGACAAACGCTCTCACCTCTGTGCTATTCCTCCAGCCCCTAAATGAATTTCTTTAGTAATCAATTGTTCTTCAACCAGATAGAAGCTGAAAATTCAGGTGAGAATCTTTTAAAATGGAATCAATCTGGGTTTAAAGTAATAATTTAAAAATTACTAGTGTTTAAAATAACTCCAAATGGGTGTGGTCTCTATACTATGAACGTCACCTACTTTTGTACCAAATGTTATGTTGGGAAAAGAGTTGACTTGAAGAAATTCTGTGTAGGGGCTGGAGACGTAGCTCCATGGTAGAGTGCTGACTAAGCATGCCCGAGGACCAGGCACCAATCTCTATTACTCCATGTTAAAAACAAAATGAGTCTAGAATCCTCAAGTATGCATGTAGTAGAAAGGAAAATCATTGACTGTCTTTGGCCTTCTTTCTCCTCTGCTATCTTTCTTTTTAACTTTTTTTTTCACCTAGCCACTTAACCTTGACAGTAATTAAATGTTACAAAGCTGAGAAGAAAGCACCTTTGGAGGAAGTCAATAGAACCATAATTATCTGGGTAATTTGTCTGAAGATTCACTTGAAAAATCAGCCATAATTTAATGAAAAGGGAAATTAAAAAATAGTAATTTGTTCGCAATTTTATTTAACAAGCTTTCCAAAATATTTACGTAATTGAACTGTACTATAGAATCACCAATCAGTGACCTGAATTGGGCACAGATGCTAATTCTTGACTGCTAACTACACTTTAGCAAGGAATCCTGTCTCGTCACCGACCTCTCGTTCACCCATGCCAGGGCACAGTCTTCTCTGGAGGTGGACAGAGAGTCATGAGCACATGACCTTGGATTAGACTTATAACTTACAAGCAGGTGTTGTTAAGTAACTACACTTTTAATGGCTTTTTTTTAATGTCTACAGCAACACAGGTCTTGTATTGGCCCTCATTTTAAAAATGAGGTAACAAAGGCTTTTAAGGCACAATCAACATGTAGTAATAAAATCAATATCCATTCCTCAGCAAAATAATGAGGTTCTGACTTCATAGTAAATACAAAGCCTGAAGCTGAGCCAAAGTGGATGGTCATCACTAAAAAACAGGGGTGAAGTTATGGGAAAAGAAAAAGTGAAAGTCAAGAATAAAGCCGAACTTCAGTCAAATGGTCAATATTATTACCAGGGTTCAACAAACACAGCATAAATAGTTGGGATTTTAAACATGATATTGCTGAGCAATCAGTTGTCCTGATAAGAAATCTGTGTGTGTGGTGGCGTGTTAGGGTTATACCTATAAACAGAGAGAGACAGCAGGACACTCAAGAATATAGAATGCAGCAGTATTTGTACAAAACCCATAACAAAACGAAAGGCTTTGATTAAAAAATGGCTTCCTGTGGAGAAGATTTCTAAACTTGATATTGTATTTTAAAATAGATTGTTTCAAGTGGCAAGCTAATATTCCATCCTTTTAAACATAGTTATTATCATTTAAGGATAGAGCACTGAACATTTCTAACTGTGCTAAGAGAGGAAATATTGTTTAATCATCCAAAGAAATTTTTAATAATAATTGTGTTGTCTATTAAATCACTTTGAAATTTAAAGAAACTAAGTTGGACTCATTTCCAAAAATTGATTATGTTGAAATTTCATAGGATACAATGGAGCAAAGATTTATAGTTGTAGAAGTGAGAGAGGAAATATATACATATATACATATATACAGTTTCACAAAGGGAACCAACTTTATGAATGATGATTCCAACCACCTCCTCTCCCTGCCCCTTGTTCTAACTGGCATCTGCAGCAAGCCACAAATTCTTTTGGGCCAGTTGAAACCACATGCCTCCTCCTGGATGAACTAGCCAGAATAAACATATGTTCAAAAAGCTCACCAGAGACTCCTCATTGATTTGGAAGGAGAGATACAGCCAAAAGGATTTCCCAAAATGCTCTGGAGCATGCTGGGAAAAAAAAGTGTATGGACAACATTTTAGATAGCACTTAAGCCTTTTGATACAGATCATTCATTAAAAGAGCTCACATACATTTTGGCTACTCTGCCGAGGATTTTACTTTTATAGTCTTTACATTTTCCAGCACCTCTGTGAAGAGGGAAAATTACCTCAGAGCAAAACTGAGATTTTGCAATATAAATTTACTTTTTCTCAGCCACAACTGCAGGAAATATGCATCTGTACCGGAACCTGTATGATCTGATGTCTGATCCTGTGATTCCAGACACACAGATTGCTTACCTCTGCTAATGGAAGTCAAGGACATTTGTGAACAAGACACCTCTACATACCATTACACAAATACACTTAAAATATGTAAATTCCCACAATACGTTAAGCAATTACAATATTATTTATATGTACAATTAAGAACCACCAAAGCTAAAACACAAAGGAGAAAACTGAGAGTAGTTGTTCTACCAGACATATCAGACATTTATACTCAGAAATAGAAGATAAAAACTCATAATAGAAAATATAAATGTGGCCCATAAGAAATATAGATACTTCCAAAAACATGTTTGTAATTTATAAAATTTACAAAAACCACAGGTAAGATTTCAGCTTGTGAGAAATTTTTCTGGGTTAGAGGGAGAAAAATATTTTACTAAATGATGAAAAACTAAGTAGCTGTCTTAGTCACTTTCTCATCACTGTGGCTCAATACCTGACATCCACAACTTAGGAAGTAGAGATTTATTTTAGATTACAGCTTCAGAAGATCTCAGCCCGCGCATGAGTGGAAATGGTGGAATCACACGGTGGGGCTGTAGTTAGAGCTTGAACTGGAGCTCCTCGGTCAGAGATCCTTACAACCGGGTGGAACCTAGAGAGATTGGGAGACAGAGTGGAACCAGCTCATGCCCCTCTAGGTCAGGCTCCAAGCACCCATACCTTCTAGCCAGGCCTCCACATCCCAGCCCTACACAGTATCTGTAGGAACATATTGGATTGGGCCATTTTAATGCAATGTGTATCTGGATTACCTTGTATAAGAAGGTCTAAATATTGCTAACTGAAAACCAATTACAACTTTTTAAAAACTATTTTGCTTTCTGATAAACAAGGTGTGTTGTTTAATTAATTTTCTCATTGGGTTTGGCATAATTTAATGACTTTTAAACTTGTACAGCTTTATTTATTTTAAAAACATTTGACTACAAGACAAAATGAAAAAAAATTATTCTTTCAATGCATCTAAGTATGTGTGCTCATATTATAAGTATAATATTTTTGTTAACTTGGATCAATTCCTCGCATTGTTGGAAATATGCGTGTGAATGTCATGCAAGCTGAATAATTGCCTTTTATGAAGATTAGAGTATGACCAAAAGGAAAAGAGACCAGGGCTAGAGGGATGGCAGGAATGGCATAGCAGTTTAAACACTTGCCTTGCAAGCACATGGCTTTGAGTTCAATTCCCCAGCACCACATAAAGCTGGATGCCGTGACTCATCCCTGTCACCCCAGAACTAGAGAAGCTGAGGCAGGGGGATTTTCCTGAGTCCAAGGCCAGCCTGAGCTACATCAATGAGTTCAGGATGATCCTGGTCAACAGAGCAAGACCCTGTCTCAAAAAAAAGGAGAGAGAGAAAAATAAAAGAGAAAAGAAACCAAAAATGAGAATTACACATCTTTGCATGAATATTTACAGCATATAACATCATCACTGCACAGGTAGACGACATTTATCAACCGGCCATGAAAGGAACAGAAAGAAGACGGGCAAGTTATACATCCACACTCAAACACATACTCATAAACACATACTCATGAAACTATATATTTATATATTTATTTCTTGTTGCTAATAAAATTGATACAATTTGGACAAATATTCTCATTTCAAAGATGAGTCCAAAACCCTGAGAGCTTTAATATCAAGTATGTGCACAAAATACTCAAGATCAATGTAAACATTGTGTATTGCACTTATACATATCAATACAATGGGCGGAAGCACAGCTGACAATCACCAAATTAATTAATCTAACAAATGGGAACAATATCTTAAGATTTTGAATGAGAGGAGCTAAAAACCTTTACCAGAAAATTTGGTGTTGATTTTATAAAATTTTCATTTTATAACAAATTCTTAAGATTTACGGTTAGTAGAAAGCGGGTGTTCCATACCTTGTTTCCTTTCTCTGGTGTTTGCCACTGGGATATCTCATTAAAACTGTAGTCCCATCTGCATGTCTGAGGCGGTAAGCACCTAACCTCCTAGAAGAAGCCCACCGGTAACTTCTGGGAAAGATTTGCTATATAATAAGCATGACACGCTAGCTACCTTAACAATGAATTCAAAACTTCCATGGGAAAAATTCCAAACCTTGTGCTAACAATCGTATACAACATATTCTCTAGGTATATCTAACAGTACAACAATTCTACTTTTCAGCAGCTGCTACTTTTCTACATGGAGATTCAGTGATCCAGGATCTTCTAGGTGAATCAAATAGTTACTAATTTGTTTCTGTGCCTTAGGTATCTGGGCATATGAATGGAGAGTTAAAGTACGGAGATACAAAGATGATATGCTTTGCTAATATTTCAGCCAAGAAATAATACAAAAACAGAGCTATGTGGAGTGCCGGCAGAGGGGGGGAATGCAAAGCAACAAGCCTTGAATGTGCAGCCAATCCCTGCTGGGGGCGAGGGAGGAAAGGAATCTTCTAGTAGGTTGGGAGCACAGAGCTTTGTATAGCAAGTACCAATCTCCAATACAATTCATATGTGAAAAATATTCCATCTTGGGCTAAAGTTTAACTTGTCTTCCATGTGACACTTGGGATGTGTTGAAAACATGAAAAACTAAACTTGGAGATAATGACAGCCTGCTTAAAATGCAAAAAGAAATGGAGGAAAAGCTTTAAGTTCTTCGGGCATGATGTAAATCCGATTGATTTTTTTATAAGTCCCAATCCCTTAATTATGTATATGTTTCTATTCGTGACAGAGAATTACCTGTTGCAAAAAAGGTAAGGATTGTCTTGATGGACTAGAAGAGATGGCATATGCAGAAAAAGAAAAGAAAAAGAAAATGTAGGGAAATAGCAATGTCTAGTCAGAATAGATACTAGCCGTTAATTGGTGATATATGAAAATCCTTGTTTAAAGAATAAAACTCTGTTCTTAGTAATTATCAATTATTTTTTTTACTATTAGAAAAGTGTGCATGACTTTATCAAGGGAAAGGCCTACAATATTTCTAAATTTGTATTAATATTACAAAATGATCGCATATTGGATTTCTGTATGTGCCTTTACCTAATTTAGGAACCACCTACTGGTTATTTTCCACACTTACTCAATTGCTTTGAGTCCAAATAGCATCCATTGTGCTAAGGTGTCCTCTATAGATTCTGTGACTGGGTCATTAAACAATGATCTTTATGAGAACTATGTGGATAGCCTTGGAATGATTGGCTACGACTCATGAATGTCAAAATATGTAATTTATAATTTGACTCTTTGAAATAATTTTACTAATATTACATGCAGGACTTGTTATACTTGTTATTTTATATGTATGCAATATTTGACCCTGATATAATGAAAGTGAAATTAAGACTATTATTAAAATATTTGCTGTTTGATAAAACAAACACAGACCAAAAAATTATGATTGCATCTTTTTTGCATTTTTTCAACACATTGGTCCCTCGTAAGTGATAACAAAACAAAGATCAGACCAGTTTACATATAATTATCTTAAAGGTCTGAACATGAAATCCCAGCTAATGATATTTACTATAGCTCAGGAAGCAAATTAGAAGAATATTAAAGCTTTTGCCTTTCAGTATTCATAGATAGATTTCTAGGTAATTACAAAATAACATTAGTCCTAATGAGTTTTTCTCCCCCACAAAAGCTAAAATAAACAAGCAATATTTTTTCTTGTAAAGAATAATTTAGCAAATTGTAGTGAAAATAAGATTTTTTTTAAATCCATGACTATTTTATCTCAATGACATAGATTAGTATTTTAGAAGAATGAGATAAATATTGATATCAAAGCCATTTCCATTCTTAATAACGAACAGGAAATAGTCTTACTTATTCTCAGAATATGGATAATTTGGGTGTTGAGTATATTTATGAAAGAAAGTAGGTTAAGTTCCATTATCTCTAGTCAATCTGTTACCAAATACAAATCCTGTAACGTGCTTAACATAGTTCTAGGTAAGGGTGAAAGTGAAATATATATTTTTGACCATATTCATAAACAGTTGAAGCTATGTTATAAAGAATGGGTATACCAATGAGTTAATTACTTCTAATAAGCATATATCATATAGTCAACAGAATAAGTATAGAAAATGCATTGTAACCTTTACTAACAAATGATATTCAGAAAATTTAGCTGGATAATATAGTACATAATATGATATTTTTAGAGACATAGGGATTAATTCTTCTCAGTTGGCACCATTTATACAAATCATATTATCTGCTGTAAAGAGGAGAAAATGAGGATGCCACTGCGGGTCTATCTCAAGCATGCAGTAGGCCCTAATTGGGAATTCTGCAAAGATCTTGTGGACTGGTGGTGGTGAAGAGAGAGCCCACTGAAGAAGCAGCATATTCACATTGGGACTTTGAAATTTTTCCTGACCTGGGAGAATAAGGACAGATATTTAGACCTCTCTAAATAAGGTCAGAAAGCCTTCTTAGGAGGGGTTACAATTGGACAGCTTGGAAGGATAGATATCTCCACAAAGAAGACAGGATCTCACCCTGTTGTCCAGGCCCTCAACTCACTATGTGGCCTAGGCTGACCTTGGTCTCATAGTACTCTGACCTCAGCCTCCTGAGTGATGGCAATATTGGTGTGCCCCCCAAAGCCAGCTTACATGGTGCTTCACAACTGAACCCAAAACATTGTGTTTGATAGGCAAGCGCCGGAACCATTATGCTACTCCTCCTAAATGAATTGACTGAGATATGACACACCTGCACGTCTTACTTTTTCGAATCCCACACCTTTAGCTATTGTTTTATTGTTCTAGAAACTTGGCAACCCTAATAAGTTGATATTAAGTGAAAAAAAAATGTAGAAAGTCAGAGTGTGAGAAGCAGATAGATCTTATGAGTAGAAAGAACTGGAACCAGATTCTTAGATAATACATCATTATACTCGAGTTGCTCAATTAAAAATTATTTAGGGGAACAGGGACAAGAACATCAATGAAGACTAACAAAGACAGCATTTCTTTTTAGTTAAACTCCCAAGTTTACAGAAAAGAAAAAAAGAAAAAGAATCCCTTAAACGATACAACAGAGTACTACTCCACTTCCATAAAGACAACTAAATTGGAGGCTTTTGTAGGTAGACCCTCATGCTTAGTGAAATGAGTCAAACTAAGAAGGTTAAATATTACATAGCTTCTCTGAGAAACCCAAAATGCAGGCATTTTATAGAACCAAATAAGTATGATATTGGGAGTCAGGATGAGGAAGGGAGCAGGAAGATTACAAGATGGAAGAGGAGGGTTTTTATGTCAGTGGAATATATATGTGCACGTGATCCTCAAGCTCAATTATGTATCATATATGTACTAATAAAAATAGGGAAGATAAAATTGCTGAAGCATCAGATATTTTGCTGGAGTCAGAGGATTTTTAAAAAGTATCTTATTTTCATTATTTCTAATTGTCATTAGAAAGCTCAGTACTGTTTTTTTTTGTTTGTTTGTTTGTTTGTTTTCTTCCTACTTAAGCAGTGCTAAGTATGCAGGCCTTACATTGTACCACACACTATATAAACTGCTAATGATGAAACAGAAAATTTATAGAACATAGTCATACTCTCTGAAGATTTATTGTCTAGCAAAATAAAATAAATATGCAATCAATAGCTCCATTCCCAGAGAAGAACAAATTTTTCAACAGATGAAAAGTGAATACATTTTGGTACATTTTCATGGAATTTCAACTTACTGATTTCTGCTTAACTTATGACATTCAAGATTAAAATTTGCAAAGTAGTTGCTGCATCAGAGAAAGAAAGTATGCATGATATAAGATACTTTTTATGAAATATCTTTGGAAATGCCTACGAATTTCATTGTGTAGAATCAGTTGAAGAGGTACATGTGTTTGTGTGTATTTTTCTAATAAGCAGCTATCAAAAATCCTATTCGTTAATGTAGCTCTTCCCATGTCAGCAGCAAAACAGAATATAAAGTAATGTGCACAAAATATGTCAGTTTCATTTTCATAGAATGCAAGCTTTCATTCCGTTTCACAATGAAGCGAATAAATGCACATGTGAGTAGAACAGGAAACAAAACAAAGGCAAACTAGAACATGTTACAAACATTTCCCTCTAAATGACGAGATTATTAATTTTTTTGGCCTTCTGCGTGTTTGAAAGGACCATTTTTTGATTTTAGAAATTAGGGAAAGTGCACATCGAAATAACTCACTTTTCTAACAGTAGCACAAATACATTTCATCTAACCTGTCTTCATTTCCAAAGACATTATTTTGGATTTGTGAGCTTGTCAGTAACTACGTTTGCAGGTTTTAAAAGGACTTTTTGCATTCTTGTAAATTCAGAAAATTTCTATTACATAAATAGGATGGCGCCAGAACAGCAACCTCTCATGTAGGTCAGAGCCCATTGTTGCTTTGTCCTAGGGAAGTGGCCGCTGTGCTTTGTGCCCTGTGGTTTCTTTCACATTGTATTATTAGAGCTTTGGGAATTAGAAAAAAATGCTGAGGCATCAGATAAATTCCTGGAGTCAGAGGAAAGGGATAAGATTTAAAGTACCTTAAAGGGTGACAGGAAAGACTAGCCTGAGGCAACGCCAAATGGCCCAGAGTCAGGAGTTTCCAAGAGACATGGGCAAACTATTTATTTATATTTTTGAGAAATGCCTTACAGTTCGCATCCTTTACGGTTTATATTGATCATCACTGGATGTTTTCTCCCTAAAGGGTACTTGGTCGCACGGAACTTGCGTTTTGTTCTCTGGAATCCCCATCACATTTCAATCACAAGAACAGAGAAAAGAAGTAAGCTAATTTTCATGAGGCCTTTTATGAAAGTATTTGGGCTTTATTTATACTGTGGTTGTTGAGACTGAAGCTGGAAACTCCTTTGATAATGAGCTTTTACTGTCTAAGCATAGAGTGAGGATTTATCCCTTTCAGAAAATAACCTGAATTATATCAACTGCTGTTTCCCAGTCATATAGTATTCCCAAAACTCCAAATATAATTTTCCTTTAAGACTGTGTAAGTATTGTTCTCAAATAGATTTTTCACGTATATACCATCTACTATACAACTATCTTGACATTTACCATAATTTCATACCTTGAATTGTTCTATTTCCTTACTGGGGTTAAGTGATTTCTGATGCAACTTCCACATGAACATTTGATGTGATTGACCTTAGACACTTAAATTTAATTAACTTATTAAAATCTCCCTTCAAATATTTGAGTAATCACTGAAGAGGCATTTAATGAATTTATTGAACACCAATTGAAATAAGACACAATATATTTTAAAATGTAATTTTCCAATCCAAATCAGACAATCTAAAATAAAAAGAATTTTTCAATAAAAAGATTAAATTAAAATAATTTAACCTTTCAAAATATCTAAAGTTTCAAGAAAAGATTGGCCTTCAGGGGCAAATCTCTAAGGTCTCCCTCACAGATGGTAGGAGCTCTTACTTCTGTAGCCTTTGTTTCTAAAATATATCTATACCTTCCCTCCTTTGTGATTTCATTCTTTGAGGTCTTGAGACATAAGAAATAAAAAAAAAAGAAAAGCAAGCAAGCTTGATCTTCATCACTTTTCGTGGTTAGATCTAAAATGTCACATAGAAGCATCTTATATTTGGAAAGTATTTGGATCTTGGAGGCGTGATACTCATCTATAGATCCATCCATTGATAAGTGCAGTAACTGAATGTTAAGAGATCAGGTCTGGTTGAAGGTGAGCGACTGGGTGATGAGCCAAGGTCTTTCCCCAATTCTTCTTTCCTGCCTTTTCACTGCCTTGGGATGTATAGCTGCTCCTTGCCCAAGCCATTTTATCCTGTTCTTTCTGACCTGGAGACAGCCAACAACGAACCAAATCTCTAAAAACCATGAGACAAAGTAGATTTTTCCTTTAAGTTGTGGGTACCATGTGTTTTGGATAGTGCCTAAGACATTAGGTTTGGCCCATCTCTGAAGTCTACGGAAGAGAGAAGAGAGTGAATAATGGAAATTATTATTTATCTAAAAGACACAAGTAAATGGAAAAGTTTTATAATAGTTCTAGAATAAAGAGGAAAGAAAAAATAGTCAAATTGCTGAGCAAACTTCCAACACTGGGTTCTACGATTATTGCTAAGGAAGCGCTGACCAGGAGGAAGTAGATTTAGTGGGAGCAGATTATGAGGTGAATCTTTATGTTATGTTCAAATAACAGAGCACTGTTGTTTTCGATAGCTGCTTAGCATTTCCAGAGCAAGAATAAATGGCAGCCGTAGCTGGCAAGTCGGTAGTGTCAGGGAAGCCAGTAGGGGGTATCCTGAAACGTACCAAGGCAAAGCCTTTGGAATACAAGATATGACATGGATGGAAAAAAACATGTTGAAACACAGAAGAAGAGGTGAGAAAAAGGAATTTGAGAGTGCCCACACCATTCTTCAGAAGCCAAAGTTTGGCGATGTGCACCTTTGGAAGCTGAGTATCTGGGAAAAGATTTTCTCAAATCCAGTAACATGGTAAAATCTCATATAATGTAGTTTCAAGGGTGCCCCAAGAAATTGAGACCACTAAATGAAACGCATGTGGGTCTTTATCTAATTTTTGTGGACACCAGTAGTTTTGCCTTGAGTGTTGCCGCAGTATGGGATAATACTGAAAGAAAATTGTTATGATCCATTTTTCTCCCAGTTTTCTATGGCTGTGAAAATGCAAGCTATCTTTACTTTGCCTTTCTTCTCAATGTATTTCTAGATTACTATATTTTATTACATTATATATGTACGTGTAATTAAAGTATTACTTCAAACGAGTGTATAGGTATGTTATTTTTAATTTTGTGTGCACATAAGACTCATATTTTAGCCCAGTAATTACGTAGTTTATTTTCACATGAGGTTCCTCTGAATAATTCTTTTCAATCACTAACAGTGAGACCCTCTCTCCAGAATTCTTTTTCAAGAAGTATGATGCAAGGGCCAAGTTCAGGAATTATTTTGAAAAATAATAACAATAAATGTGATTTCAGTATGTCTCCAGCATTCAGAAGTTTTGAGAAACCCTAGAAGGAACAAGAAGCTACATTATTAGTAAAAGGTCTTTGAGTTTCCGCTTGCCTCAGATGTCCTATCTGTCTTTGCCAAAGCAGTTTGGAAATACAGATCAAGTAATCACTTTAATAATCACTTGGAAATAGGATTAACCACATATATGCATTCTTGTGATAAATGGAAAATCACTCCTTCAAGCTCCCAGCTTACTTAAAAATCAAATTTAAATCAGATTTAAACAGGTGCAGAGGGAAGGGCTACGAAATAAGGTGATTTTACTGGATCTTCAAGAAAATTTGATGTACTTTTTTTCTTGTTCTATAGTACTGCTCTTCCTAGAAGCAAAATTTTAAAATTACTAAAGGCGGATGAAAAGATGAGACGCATAGATCTTCTAATATCCACAATTCTAGGAAGGACTACAGGAGCCTTACAGTTGTTCCTCCTTTGACTTCCCCTAACAAAGACCCTGGGGAATGAATTACCTTTTACCCTTCGGCTAAATTGATCCATATTACAGTGGTTTGTGTTTTCCACTTACAAATTAGAATGAATATACCCCTACTACATACTTTTCAGGAAAATACTTACTGTCCTTACTGGACAAATCTCAAAATTGCTGAAATAAAGGAATTTTTACATAAAAACACTTCAGACAGAAAATCAGTTTGAAGATAAAAGAAAAATACGGGGTTAAGGAAAGTTAATTTCCAGTTTATGTACAACAACTTACATTGAGGCAAGAACAAGATTCACATCCAGACACTCTCGCCCTTTGTTTCATTTGCATCACAGTGCTACGAGCTTTTTTTGTGCATTTGTGGACACTAATCCAAATTAGTTTATTTTGTTTCACTTAGTAATTAGATTTTGAAGATTCCCCAATATATAACAATAAAGGCGACCATGACCTATGAATTGGATTAAAACAAATGTCTCACCAAGAAGAAAACAAACTGAAAATGGAATTAACAGACCCCTGAACTCCTCTGAAGTTGATTAGAAAAACTAGACTAGAGTGTTAAGTATTCTGTCTGCATTGTATATAAATGTTATCTTGGCAATTTTCAAATAAAATATTGAAAACAGCTGTTTTGAAGTCAGGAAACAAGAAAACAAACAGGTTAGGTTACATTCCCTTGCCTTATGTCATTGACATAGAGCTTATTAGAAGTGCCAAGTCATCCTTTCCTACTTTGAATTTTCAATAAAGTGATGTATAATTTGCTTTAGTACTCTCTCAGAAAAAGGTTAAATAAATAAAGTTTTTTTTTTCAAACCGTTGTGTCTAAATCTGTGACGTCGGTGGGTAAAGGAGAAAGAAGATAGCCTTGAAGGAAGACGATACAGTGCTGTACAGTGAGAGGACAGAGTAGCAAAGACCAGAGCGTGACTTCAGGAAACAGGCAATATGCCTTGTTAGGAAGTAGCAAGAAAATGGAACCTCCATGAAGCAACGGCATAGAGATGAATTCTGACAAACTCCGCTGTCTTGAAAGACACAGAACTGTAGATGAGGTTATATTCCCGTTTAACACTTCAATGTCTGGGTGCTGAGACTCTTAGGAGAGGACTAAGTTCTCCTCTATCTAGACCTCTGACAAGCAGAAACTAATTTTATAATGTTTTGTTTACATTAAGCCCTACTTTATGATAATTTATACATGGTAAAAATAGATAATACAGACAAAAAGTAAAAGTAATGGAATGTTAAAATTTCAATGAAAAGGGCATGTGCCAAGTTGGATGATTACAATCAAAGTGCCTAACATATTGGAAGGATGAGACATTTTCAGGAAAAAGTAACAACTACAGGTTGGTACATAAAGGTTCCTTGTGTCTGAAACACATTTCCTAAGTGTCTGTTTCAAGATTAATACTAGATACAAACTTTTATAAAGTAGCGATTTCAGATGTAAAGCACCTAAAATGTTGAAAGGCAAGATAAGCCGGAGCATTAGCAGTTGCCACCCAGACTAAAGGAAGCCCAGTGACAGCTTAGATTTATTGGGGGCTTATTATGTAAAAGTCTCATGAATTTGGATATTACAGATTGTGGAACCATGTGCTGTTGGGAGATTGGTGTAGGCATGGAGATTGGATTACAGGCATGTTGTGGAGGCTTGCCACATCTTTCAATTCCTGGAAGGGGCAGAACACTGAGGCTGGACCCAGAAGAGGGGATCGTTGGACGGCATCTGGAAGTATCCATATGCTGCTACCTTTTTCTAGGAAGAGATTTGGATTTGACAGGATTTGGTGTCCTGTTTGTAATGTCCTATATGTAATGAGCTATATCCACTTCTGCCTCGACCGGGTACTTTCACTGTGGCTAGCCACCTCTGAATTGACTGTGACTTTCTCAAACTATGAGGTAAAATAAAACTTTGCTCCCCTAGATGTGTGGAATATTGAGTAACAGCAAAGAAAAAGTAACTAAGACATTATGTAAAATTTGCTATTCTAAGTGTTTGATGCATATTACATTATTAAAACCTCAAAATGATATAATAGTGTAAGCATTATCATCCCCATTCTTAAGGTGAACAACATTGAGTTACTGGCATACTCAAAGTCAGTCATTCAGTTATGAATTAGCACATTTGGGATTTCATCCCAGCTAGTGTAATTGTAGCAAATCTGTTCATATTCCTGTAAGAAGAGGATAAACGGGGCTAAATAGCCTAGTATGTTCTCCTAATTATTTTTTTCTCAGATATTTCTGTTTTCAACTGGATGAAGAATATTGACCACTTCCCTCACTTGGTTAATGTGTCATTGATCTGTGCACCGAGAATTAGCAAGTAATGATGAAAGATGCTTGGAAGAAAAGATTTAATTGCATCTTGGAAACCTGGAGGGCATACTCTTAATGAGGAATTTATTGAATGATAAAAAAATTTCAGGGAGGATTAAAGCAAGGATTATATAACCAACGAATGAAAATCTAGGAAGAATGTATTCTGCATGTTTTCCTAAAGGTATTATAAAGAAATTTAATTAATTTTGCAGAGTTTTTCTGCTTGAAATAAAATAACTCTCTAAGTGATGCAATCCAGAGGTCGAGATGTCTTTTTCTGAAAGTCATTTGAACTTTTAAAAGTTTTTGGTTATGGAAAAAAAAAGTGAAGTTTTGATATGCAATTGTCTCTCATCTCAGTCTGTGTTTAAAAACTTCATTTTATCCTAAATGAGTATTATATAAAGTCAAATTCATTGTCAGGTTTTGTGACTGTATCCTCTGCATTCAATTTTACAGTAGGTATTAATCCTGTACGGAGGTTTGCATTCTAATTTGAAATAAAGTGAAGTTCTTAACGTTCAAAGACCATTTGGAATCAGTGCTATGTGTGCATACATATTTTTATAGAAATTCATTACTCAGTACTTTTGTAGTCAAAAATATTAACACAGAGAAACAAAAATTTACCCCACGTGAAAGATACTTTCTCATTTATTTGACTTCTAGTCCCTCAATTAAGTTAAGCAAAAAATATTTCTGTCTGCTCCTTCCACCTATCTGCTTTTCTCCCCCTCTCTCTCTGCAGCATCTATATTTAATACAGTAAATATGAAGTCAGCTCAGGTTGTATCTCTTTGTTCTTCTTCATGCAGGCTTAAAAGTTACTGTTTCAAGGAGTTATTGTTTTAAAGCATACAACCTTTTAAATGAATATGCACACACTGATACATAATTTGTCAGTTGAAGTCATTTTTGTCATCTGAGGAACATGAAACACACCACATCCTTTCTCTGTCTTTCTTTTATGACAGCTATCTCTCTCAATACTGATTCTTTATCCACTGAAAAATCATTTTTAATATTCAATGATTTGAATAGTCAAAATTAAGAAAAAGTATTTGATTTTAGCTACGGTACAAGTTTCATATACCTTGGGAAGAAGGCTGACAGGGTTGCCAATGATAGTACAAATTACATTTCAAAACAAAAATGAAACAAAATTTCTGTTTTTAGACAAGATGAAGTAACCGTAGATTTACAGTGCCACCTGTCTCCTGTCCAACAAGTCAGACAAAATACCCAAGTCATCGAAGGCCAAGAAATGACGAACCAAGATGATTATCAAATGACTTCCGAGAAATAAGAAACTAGATTTTTAAGCCATAAAAATGCTCCAGCTTACTGCCCGGTGAATTTCAAGGCTGAGGCCCCAGCCCTGTGACCACAGACAGCAACTTAGAAAATCTGTGAGTTCAGAAATAAAGCTAAAAATTCAAAGCCATCTACGCTGAATCAAAAAGTGTTGGCTTTTGAATGTCTGTCGCCTACCACCTCTAAATGTGATCATATCTAGTAATAGGATGTCTGCATAAGTAAACGGGGAAAGAATTCAAATAAAATTTTGTTAGACTGTGATGGATCCTCAATTCAATGAGCATCTCCATATCAGAGACAGGAAGGCAGAAAGATCAGGAAGAGATGAGTCAGAAATTGGAGAGAAACGTCTTGAAGAACTGCAGTGTGCAGATGAGACGGTAAGAGAGAGGGAAGGAGCTCTGGAGGGATCTCACTTGGTGAACACTTTTATTTGGGACCAATGTTGGAGGTGAAGGAAGATAAGGCAGCGGAGAAACCGTGAAAAGGGGAGGAGAAAGAACGCCAAGCTGACGCCGTATACATCTGTACAAAACTTGCAAGCTAATTGTAACCACTGTATATTGCATATACTAATAAAACGAGGAAAAGTATTAATGAGGCAGCATGGACACATAATAAGGGTAACTTTTGCTAATAAATTTTAAATTTTAAAACAATGAAATTTAACAATTATCAGTGAGCCCTTCCTAGGAGAAGTCCTGATTGCTCAATATACAGTCCCCAAAGTAAAAGGCATGGCAGCGAGCGGCAGGAACAATGTTAGAATGACTAACATCTGGGGAGAGAGCAGAAGAAGGGGTACTCGCAGAAGGCAGGCGTGCCACACCAGGGAAAGTTTTAAATAAGAAGCAAAGCAAACATTAATCAGCTTTGATTGATGCTTTTCATTCGGGTCTTGATGCCATTGATAAATTAAATATTTTATGTTCATTAAGAAATTTCATCATAATGGTTTTGGGGTTTTATTGAAAATTAATGTATACAGGGCTTTAATATATACCAAAATGTTATAAGGTGAGTGAAATGATAGTTGGTGTGTCTTTTACAATAATATAAAAATAAAAATAGATGGAACGAGAGGATGAATCAGGTTGAGCATGAGTGGTTGCTATTTGAAACTGCTGATGAACACATGGAACTCCCTTGTTTTAACCTATTTTCACATCTACTTTAAATTTCTTGAGATAAAATATAGACAGAAAATGCTGAATGGGCCTTTTAGTGGCCGTTGGACCTTTCACAGAAGGAGTGGAGTAGAAAATGGCAAAACCATGATAGAGATCATAATCATTCAAAGCCAAATCTCCTGAATTCAAATGCATCCAGTTCCTCTAAACCCAACTAAATAATATTGTAAAATTGAGATAATTTTCGTGACAACTTCACAGATTACAGAATGAATGATATGTTTTAATAAGCAATTTTATGTGTCGAATATAATAGAGATAAATTTTGGTTATTAGTAATGGAATAAAATAATCAAAAGATTAAAGAAGATCTCTGAAAGAAAGAAGATTCCAGGACTCTTTTGCAATCCTTGTGAGAGTTCTGAATCGCAGCCACTGTGTTTAGAAGGGAATCAGTATGAAATCCAGATGGACAGGACTTAGTAATAAAGTAGCATTCAGGAGAAAGGTAAAACAGGTCATAGATGATTCCAAAAACATAAGAGTAAAAGATGAATTATTTAGTGATGTCAAGTAGCATATTGACCAAGTGAATGTTTCTTTAAAATTGACATCAGTATCATTCATATAATTGCAATGAAGTAGACTATAATATTTATAAAATTTCTACTAATGTCATTATTACAATGGACAGGTTGAAGTGACTGACCTTTCCAAGCACTGGAAAAGCAAAAGTCTGGATATTGATGCACTTTTAATTTACTTTTGCGATTAAGTTGTCAGATGTAATTCTGTAACCCCAATATTTAAAAAAAAAACTTGAAAATGGTTTTACCCTCAGTTACAAAGACATCAGAGAATTGATGCTGTTGCTTTTTTCATAATTGTTTTACTAGAGCTTTGAAAAGTATATACTTCTTAAATAATTCCTAATAAATGAGAACATCAAAAATGCATACGGGTGATTACTACCTCTAACGGCTTTGTTGATATTTTCATTTCCAATATAGCTGATTTTTTAATTATTAGAAAGTGATGTAAACAAAACTAGTTGCATGCTATCAGATAATACCCTAGCAGCTGACTTTGGTAGGAAGACAAGGCATGAATGTTCAGATTCCATCACTGGGTACTAACTCTGCCAGTGGTAGGTTTGAATTCCTAGCCTTCACGAGCAAAAGCAGAGAATGGGAGAAGCACAGAAGAGACCTCCCTACAATTCTTCTGCTCTTGGGTACTTATCTGAGCTGCTACCCTGTCTGTCAGTGTGTTCTTTTACCACGAAAGATATGGATGGCAAGTCAGAGCCGATTCACTCATGAATAAATCAGCGTCTGCTTCGGTTCCTTCCTTTCTTGTACTTCATGTGAGAAACAGATGGCTGGACTCTGAAACACCTGTGCCAAATGTGGACAGGCCCATCTTTCCTCCAGAACGGACCAGTTTTATTCAAAATGTTGTGAATTTATTACGTACAAAGTGAAATCACTTATTTGTTTCATTACTACAAGTTTCTGTAAGTTTTACCTTCTTGTTGTAAAATCAACTTGACCCATAATCCTGACAGGATTTTGATGTTTATAAGCAGACAATTAGGGTCCCAAGACAATGAAAATAACTGAGCCACGATATTGATAGTATAGGTCTGATGAGTGATCCTCCAAGCTGGTGTGAGGGGATCAGGCTAGAGGGGCTGATGTCCCTGGCATTGGCTCAAGTCTTATACCTTATTAGGCAGAAAATGTAGACAAAGGCTAATTCTGACTTTCATCTCCAAGATCTAATGATTTGCTGATCTGTGGAGCCACTCAATTTCACCGATATTGAGTTTGAAAGTCTCTTCCTACTGCCAGATCTTCCCTGCTACCCCTCAGCTAGGAAGCCTGGAAGGAAAGCATGCAAATCAAGGACAAAGGAAGTCACATAACTTATCAAACAAAAGACCTATTGCCATGGGCATGCTACTTATTTTTTCTACATTGGTACTGATCAACATCAAATCTTGAACAATTTGAAATATGTACTTTCTCTGCATGCTTTGGGTCTATATGTATCTTGGCAGTCATATTTGCTACTCTGGAGATTTTTTTACATATTTGTTTCACTATTTTAATAAAAGTACAGTGCATATAAAATGCACAAATCAAAAGTCATCAAATAATCACAAAATCAACCTACCTATGCAATCGTTGACCAGCTGAAGAACTGGAATAGTACTATTTCTGGAATTTTGCATTATACTGTCCCAATGACTGCCACCTCTCCACCTCACAACTCTGCATCTGAGGTCTGACAGTAAAATATTAGCTTTGACAGCTTCTCAAAGTTGTAGAAATGAATCAAAACGTATGGGTCATTTGGATGACCTCAAGTAAGACGACTATTTATGTTGACTGCCAAAGGAGGCCAAGAACAGGTGCGTCCTAAAGAAAACACAACGGCCATGATACCACTTTGTGGTTCTCAGAAGTAGAAAAGGAAGGCAAGACTAATTCTTGCAAGATTATATGGTCGGTGAATGCAACCCAAATCATGCATCTTCTTGATATTAGACTTACATACCCCAAAACAAAATATTTTATCTGTCTTTCTTCATGCTAATTTTTCTCACTTCTTTGTCTACTAAGCAAATAAATTTATAGTTGGTCTATCAAATGTCCTTTAGAGAACATGTGCAAAGATTATATATCCATTTTTCATAGCCATGATGGAAAAAGAATAAGAAACTCAAATAATAATGAATTCAGCAGACTGTTTTGTTTTTTTTTTTTAAACCCCTTCAGAATCTTCAGAATACTTAGCACATTCTCTAAGAACTCTGTTACAGAAAGGGAGCTATTTTAAATCATGAAAACAGTCTCAGATGAGAATTTTATGGGCCATTAATAAAATGTGTGGTTGGTGGTGACAAGAGAAGGGCACATTATTAGCAAGGCAAAGATGATTGTCACATAGGCCTGGTGATAACTCTTGAAGGCTAAGTTTCAAGGAAGAACTCCCAAACGCTGTTACAATAAAAGAAAGTAATGTTCCAAATGTACCCAAAATGCTTTCTAATAATCATTTCCTTTAACAAATAAGATGAATAAGCAAATTGGAGAAAAGGAAGAAAGCCTTTTCTACCTCTACTTGGACTGATAACCAGTCCCTGTTATTTTACTATATTCACAGAATTGCTTAATTGTTACATCATAAAAAATTACCATATTCCTGAATAAAGCGTTTCACTTGCGAACAATCTAAAAACAGAGTGAGTTATTCAACAAATATGCTTTTTTCTTTAGTTTATGGTGTTTTGGAAAATAAGAAATTTGAATAAGCCATTCATTGATTTGTAGACTATAATTATTGGAAATATGAAGCATATAAAACGATTAAAATACAGCCTAGAAATGGCAAAATCCACAAGAATTTTTTTAAATGCCACAATTTCAATATAATGCTAAATGATTTCGGAGTAGAAATCAAATTGTAATTATCTTTCATAGTAGCCTATATAAGTTGTAACTCTATGAAAATGTGAATAAGACTTTGTCAAATGAGCTGAAATATTTTTTCTATAAAAATTAAATTGACTATTTGAATATCTCACAGTTTAGCAAATTTACTACTTATAATACTTATGACTTTAGATCTGTATATTATCCCTCCAAATTGATTACCCATTTTATGGCATTGTGTTGTATATGTCATTGAACAAACTATATATTTTGCAAAATATCTCAATATTGAAGTCTATACTTGTCTTAATGAAGTTAAGCTTCATAATTATCTTGTTCAAATACGCTATAACTTTATTAGTGTGGTTTTTTTCTATTAACTCTATTGATTACCCAGTGGTAACAAGGTCTCCAACATGTTTAACAATTTGCTAATTTGTCTTGTTTATTTAGAAAAACATCTCAGCTTCTTGTTTGATATTGTTCAAAGAGCAAATACGTGTTTTGGATTTTCTGTCGTCCTAATGAAGTGGCTTTTTCAGTTCACATTTACTTAGTTTATCTTCTGAATCTTTTTTCTCCCCATCATTTGATTTTAGCTGGGACCACATGCCTTAAGAATGTCTGCTCAAGGAGACTGTATTGTCTAATTTGCAGGTCTAGTCACCTTGCACTGATTGGGATTGGTATAAATTATTATTTGTTTCTTCCAGTTTATTCTGTGCCTTCTTTAGCTATGGCAAATAAACAGTCTTTTGGGCTGTCCTCTTTTACAATGAGGGTCCTTATCCCCTCACGTTGCACATTAATTGTAATGACTCTATTCTGCTTGAACTACTTCATTCAATTAGTAATACCAACGAGGAGCAAAACTCTTAGGCATCTCCAAACAACTCAAGGACCCTCGAATGCCCTAACTTGAAGTATTCTTTCAAAAGGTTTTCTTGTTTTTGCAATTAATTTTCCTTTTTGTGGTCCACACGTTAGCAATGACCACTACTATTCCATTGATTCAGTAAGCAATAATCTAGATATAACTTCATATTTATTTTGTTATTGTATATTCTACCCGTCCTTCACCTCACTTCTCAAAGTGTGCTTTTTTGACATTTCCAGCAAAACTCCAATGATAAATTTTAGAAATTTTTGAGTATTTACAAATTTTTGTAATATTCAGTCAATCATAGCCCACCTACTTGTAAATTTTACAGTAACAATTCTATTTTAAAAATATATACATATTACAAATATAAAGAAAATTGGGAACACTGAAGTCAATTATAATATGAATTGTTGGACAACCATATTAGATATATTATCAATAGAAAGTCTATCTCTTATAAATTGCCATGACAAAATTTCTAGCAAAGAGCTGAATAGAAAAAACAAGTTTTCTCTTTTGAAATGTGATGTTTCTCTTGATATCCTCTCCGCAGGGTAGCTGCCACTGTTTCCATCTTCAGAGAATATCCTGAATTTAAATCAACAGATGCTGACCTGAGTGGCCTATGTTCAAACAGCCCCATAAATGAGAAATAGGTTGCTTTTAATTTTCTTTCCTAAGTGCATCTTCAGTAACTGGCAATTAACCTTAGAAAGTTCCTAGTATTTAACTTTCCTTCTAAACACTCTGCCTTTTAAAAGTTTGGGGTTAATTATAGTGAAAGGAACATATTGGACACTTAAAATGTTTCTAGGTTGAGCAATTAAGAAATGCCAGTTGATGATAGCAAGATTTCCTCAAGAAGCATTTTCAGAATTTTTTCTACATGTTGGCCATTTCCTTTCTATGGAATACCTACAAAATTTAAAGTTTCTGGTATTGTATGTAGGGAGAATCTGGGTACATGAATTCTTCCTGCCACTTCCCAATGTACCCTTTTCTTTCGTTTTCATTTCTTTAGTTTTTTTGGTCCACATTTGTATTCTTTTAGGTTGAATTATTATACTCATGCCAAATTATTAAATAATTTACCTTTGGATAATGTCTTATAGCTTAAAAAAACTTAGAGAATATTTATTTCAACACTGATAAGTAATTCTGACATGACTAACTTGACCATTTTCATATTGATACAAGAAAAAAATGTGCTATCTTCCATGATTAAACAGAATCAGAACCTAATGGAGATCGAAACCCAGACTTTAATTCAGTTTTCACATCTTTCCATGGCATCACATGACCTTGTCTGTGAAACTTGAGGTAGCCTGGTGCATCCCAACTCACCTGAGTCACAGGAACTAATTTGTTTGCTTTGAGAATGAGGCAAGTAGGTTCCATTGGGTGGGATTAAACTAATATTCTTTTTTATTTCCTCCCGTTGTATTGATATGTGTATATGCAAAACATAGAGTTTACATTGATCTGGAGTGTTTTGTGCATATACATATCATGGCAAAATTACACATCCTGCCCTTCTTCCTTTTTGACCCTCCCTTCCATCCCCTCTCCCCTTTAGTTCCCATTATTCCCCACAATAAATTCTATGGAATGATTGTAATCTGGGCTTCGTGTATTAGACAAAACATTTGATATTTCACCTTCTGCTTCTGACTCACTTCAGTGGGCATGATACCTTCTTAAGATACAAACTGCTTGAGTCTACCTCTGCATTCATGGTCGTATCCATGAATGAAAGAACCTAGAGCTATAGAAGGCTAAGTGTGCTTGATAGCAGAGACATATTGATAGTATAAGGAATATATTGCAAAAAGCAATATCACATTAAAAGTCATCAAGGGTTATAAAGAAAAACGTTGAGCTCTTTCAATTAAATAAATTGCTCAAGTCACTAAACTGTCACTTATCAGAAGACATAACACAACTATCTAAATTATCACTTATCAAGGTTATTATTTTATTATAGAGAAAAAATACTATTACAATTTGGTAAATAGTATTATTATGCCATCAACTCCAGTGAATCTGTCACAAAAATTGCAAATAATTATGAGAACAAATAATGTATTTAGTGTACTTTGAATATATGCTATTTGCAACCCCACTATGCATGTCAGAATTAGAAACACTAATAAAAGAGAAAATGATGGTCTTTATTCTCACAAGGTTTACACCAAAGGGGTGGGAGAAATATTATCAAGTAACAATTGGGTGGTAATAAAAAAGAACTAGTGTTGCTCAGCAAACTCTCAGACCCTCCTGGGGACTGAGGGCAGGAGGAGGGCCTCTCACAGATGTGTTCAAAGCAAAACTCCGTGGGTCCCTCCATGTTGGGAGCCTCAACATGTGTCTGGGCTGGCCGCCATGTGGTCACTATCCACAGACGCAGTTCTTACCACAGGCCCGCCATTATTAGACACTTTTGCTCCCCGTAGGCTTCTGCGGAATATCCTATGGCTGTGGCCCATGTGCTACATACACCATGAGCTCTGACCTAGGACGTGGCATATGCCTTCAGGCCAGCTTAGAGTCTCTGCATCTTGGAATATTTAGGAGTGCTGGGATGAAACGGTGAGAGTAGGAGAAGAGAAGGAGAAGTGAGAATGTGAAAGAGAGTCCGAGCTGCCCACAGAGAAGTTCCAAGAGAAGAAAACTGAAGTGAGCCCCAGGAGCCAGTGCGCAGTGTCAGAGAGACACCATCCACGCCGTGCCGGTGTTTTCTGTGCGTCGTCTGCCCTTAGAGTCGACATAGGCCTGGCAATGACCCCCGCACCCATGCTACTCTAAATAGCCCCCTGTCTTGTCTCTCTCAGTGACACCTTGCCCCTGTAAGTGTGTGCAGTTCCAGTAAGCCCTGGCTCTCCAGAGTGAACGTTCCTGTCATTGTTACTTCGACCTACATGCTGTGCCTTATTTAGGGTGAATAGACGTTGGTGTTCAGGTGTCCCCATGATGAAGAATAATTTAAAGATAGATGCTTTCATTCTTGCTCTATGAAAGCAAATTAAATGAGATAATACACATAAGCCATGCCTTTCAGTATCTGGTATATAATATGCTCACAGAAGTGCTGTCCAGTTTGTCCTTTTTTGGCGACAAGATCTCACTTTGTAATCACCCTGTCTCAGCCTTCGGAAAGCTGGGATTACAAGTGTATGTCACAATACCCATTTTATACGGTGCTGGGGCATCAGATCCAGGGCCTTGTGTTTGCTAGGCAAGGACTTTTGTTCTTCTGTCTAGCCCACTGTAGCACTATCGCATCATCCATCAGGATTTTCTTGTCCTAAATACACCATATTTCCCACCTTCTCTTCCATCTCACAGCATCCTAGAGCCACGACGATCTTTCTACTGTCTCTATGGCTGTGCCTTTTTCAAAACATCATATATTTGGAATCATTTTGCACATAACCTTTTCAGATTGGCTTCTTTCATTTACACACATTTCAGATTCTCTTACACCTTTGCATGACTGAAGAGCTTGTTTGTTTTTAGCACTAAATAATAAATAGCATACTGAGTGGATGTAAAATGATGTCTCCTTCCAAGTAGGGCAATTGTGATAAAAGTGGCTCTAAACATTTTATGCAGATCTTTGTGTGGATGTAAGTTTCCACCCAACTTGGGTAAACGCCAATGAGTAATGACTGAGTGACCTGGAAAGAGGATGTTTAGCGTTACATTTCTACCAGAAATGAATAATGGTGGCTGTTATTCCACACACTTGCCAGGATTTGGTGGTGGTAACATTTTGGAAATTTTCCTTGTAGTAGATGTGTGCTGGTGTCTCCTTAATTCACCCTTCTCTAATAACCTATAACATTGAGTATCTTTGTAAGTGTTTATATGCAGTCCACATATTTTTTCTGGTGAGCTATTTGTTAGTATACGGTGCCCATATTTAAAGGATTTTTTTTGTTTGTTTGTTTCTTTGTTTCTGAATGTCGTAAGTTCTTTGCACGTTTGGGACAGCTATCCTTTATCACGTAGGTTATTTACCAACACTTACTTTCCTAGTCAGAGATTTACACTCTCGTTTTTTTGGCAGTGTATTATCAGAGCAGAGGCTGTTTATTTTCATAAAGTCCAGTAAACCAATTATTATCTGTCATACATCATGATTTTATTGTATCAAAAAATAGTCACCAGAACCAAATATTAGATTTTTCCTATGACTTTTTCTAGTTTCATAGCTTTGAATTTCTGTTTATGTTTATGGTCCATCTTGCTTATTTTAAGAGTGTAAGATCTGTGAGCAGAACAAAAATATGCACTTGCTCTAGAATCATTAGTTGAAAATATTGTAATTTTCTGTTGTATGTCTATTATGTAGTCTTTGCTTTTTTGACAAAGATCAGTTGACTACATTGCATTGGACCATTTTAATATTCTATTATTCCACTGATTTTTTTTTCTGTTCTCTGTCAGTACCAGACAAGTTTGATTTTTATGGTCTCAAAGTAAATCTTGAAACCATGTGGTGCCGGCACTTTACCTGTGACTCATCCTTAACATCATATTGCGTTTTCTAGGTCTTTCGTCTCTTCCTATAGAAGTGTTAGTATTTGCAAAACTACCTTGCTGGGGTTTTGTTTGGGATCCTATTGGATCTACATGAATATCATTTTAATAGAAAATCGCCAAATAACAACGATCACTATTAGTAGTTTGTTTCTATGTTTGTCAAAGGTTAACCAATTCATTCCTAGTTTAGAACAGAAAGTGATCATGGGCAATAGTTAAATATTATTCTGGTTAATAAAATCCACAGTTTTAAAATTATTTAGCTCTTTGAGAATCCTGACCAGTCAATTACAAAGTAATAGCCCAGAACCTGTGAGTGTTGTCCATTGGTAGAGCAACTGCCTACTGTGAAAGACCTTGGGTTTAATCTCTAGTACTGAACACTCCCACCCCATAATAATCTTAGCTAATTGGAATTTAACAATTAGCTTCTGAAAAGCTATTGACTATTTATTGATATCTTTGAACTGTACTCACATTGTCTTCAGTATCTATTTTGACTGTAAATAGACACTGCTACTTCCTGCTGGACAGCTGAAGTTGATGTATGCCTGTAATTTGCTCATCCATTAAATGTGTGACGGTCAGGGGTGCAACCTGGATGGCCATCTGGTCTCTGGTCTCTGCTTCACTTTGCCTATGACTTTACAATATTCCACATTGTTTCCCTGTCTGAAATTGTCACAGAAGACTGAAGATTATACACTGACTCAGAGAAATTGAGCTGTTCTTCTCCCATAATATTAACCTTCTGGATAAAGTCTCAAGAATAATCAGAAAGGGAAAAATCAGTTAAGATTCTTATTTTTAATATAGAACTGCTCACACATTGGTAAGACTGTGTGTGCAGAAATAGGAAAAGGGCTCCAGTGACATTTTACATTGATGTTCTGCTTTTAATCAGTTGTTTTCCATGAAGATATTATTTACAAAGCCTTCTGGTAAATTTTAGCCCTGTGCTGCTTTTGGCTTCCTTGAATCAAATGTCTTTGCCTGGAATATTAAGAATTCCATTAAGTAATTCCTGACAAATATTTACTGAGTTAGGTCAGGGCTGTTTAATAAGAAATGGCTTCAGTTATGTTCAGAGGTATAAGAATAATATAATATCATGATTAAGCCTTCCTCAGACACAAATGGTTTATAATTATCAAGAGCTATAATTATAGTGAGCTCAGTGCAAATTTGAAAACTCACGGAGGGTGGCTCTGAGATTTGCTTGAGAAGCAGGCCCAGCACTACTGCTGTTTGCTAATTGGACTTGTGGAAAGTTCAGAGCAATGATTAGGCATGCCAGGATTCATCTGCCAAGTAACAATTATGAATCCCAGCAGGGAGCAGAAAGGCCTGCATTACCCAAAATCGCAAGCAGACCCTGAGCTAGGAAGAATTACTCTGAGTACTGAGAAAAAGAAACTTAATTTTTGAATGAAAATAATAGACCACCGATTATGTTAAAGATGAAAAAAAATGAGTTAAAGAAAATCCCATAGCTTCAGTAGCAGAGTTAATTTTAAGGAAAGAAATTGTAAGACAAGCTAGTTTAATTACAAAGCCACTCACAAAGCCAAATTCTCCAAAACAGAATACTAGGAAGGCACTTATAGGAGCCACGTAATGTTATAAAATGAAAAACTTATTTAAAGAAAGTTTAAAGTATCCAGAGTCAGAGAACTTGAACATTTAAAATAAAAATGAGACAGAGCAGATGTATCGGTACAAGTAGTCAACTTACCACCAAGGTTTTCATATTTCTGGTCTTAGTTGTATATTTAGTGAGGATGTTAATGTTAAACCAGTCATGATTTGAGGAGAAACTTTGGCACAGATATATTCACCCAAAGAGAACAATAACCCAATGTAAGATTTGAGGAGGATGTTTTACATTTTCTCCATCACTAGTCCCCATTGAACTTTTCCTCTCTTACTTCTGGGATGTACTATTCATTTAGGTGACAACTTGTCTTACTTTATCGTGTGTGGCTGGAAGACTCCCTGGATATAGGAGTAATTCAATAAATATTTCTTAAATCTAAGACAAGATCTTCGAATGTCTAAAAACAGTTGCTTTGTGATTACCTTTGATTGATCAACTCACTTATTACAAAACTGAAGAATCAAAAGTATATGCCTGAGGACTATGAGGGCATTTCTCCATTTTCTCCAGAATTTTCTCTTGTTTATTAGAATATGTATTTTTGGACTACTTTTTCTCTTTTGAATGTTTTGAAATATCTTTCATTTTTTCCTTCTGAAGTTTCTTGCAGTATATTTCCATTTCCTTCAAAAGATATTTTTAAATGAGCTTTCAATATAAAATTTGGATGTTAATCATCTTTCCATTCCTGTGACTTAACACCTACACCTGCAAAAATTACACTATAAGGAGGAAAGATTTATTTAAGCTTGGGTCCCAGGTTCCAAGGTTTCAACCTGTGGTTTCTTGGTCATTTTGACCTTTCTCTTGTGGCAAAGAACTGTATCTTTTGGGGAGCACATGTCAGAGGAAACTACCCATTTCTTGGCACACAAGAAACAAGCAAAAGAGACTGGATGGGGCCAGCATCAGTATATCCCTTCTCATGCACATTCTCAGCAATCCACTCACACTGAGTCCTATTTAAAATTTTCCCCACTTCCAAAGGATACCACAAACTTCAGATCAGCTTTCAGTGTGAGGAAATGTGGGTGTAGACATAAAACCTGAACAATAACAATTTGCATCTCCCATTTTCACTGAGAATTTTCTCTTTTATCACTTCAACTATTATCTCAACTCCATTTCCTTTTTTTCATTAAACTGTGTTAGATATTATTCACTAATGACCCATTCTCTGATTTTCTTTCATATTCTTTAATTTTCTTTTTCCTTTTAATCTATTTAGATTATAAACTTTGGGCCTTTAGGATGAGCACTAGCTCTTCATGTGGACATAGGCCTTCTCAAAACGTTCAATTTTCAAGAAGAGAAACCTTGGATTTTGTCATGTAATAGTAAGTTGGTGGCTGAATTCCTAACAATATGCTTGGCTGGTCATGAAAATGGGGTGGTTGATCCCACTCATTCCACATACTCACTTGCAGTTATGTCCAGTATTTTTCTAGATAGAAAGAAATACATGGCCACAAACAAACCAGGATTTAATAAATATTATTTTGTTGAAATGGTGTTCCAAGCATCCGATGTACTCACTCATCTGATGCAAAGTATCTCTCTTCTACTTCTGTTCACTTAGTCGTATATGAATAGTGATCTAAAAATATGGTATATGTTTAATTAAAAATATTTTACAGTAAAGGTATTTTATTATTTCCTTCAATATATCCTTCCTCAGTTTGAACACAACTATCCCATCATTCTAGTCACTATTTGAAGCAATCCTGAAATATTAATTTTGCTGACTATCTTTAGTGTTTGCATTGTTATTCTCTTTGTGTCTTTGATAGAGAGAAGACATTTACCTTTCATGATAATTTTGATTTTGGGGCAGATATAGAAGTTGTGCAATCTTAATTCTAATGCATAGGGTAGATGGAGACACACCAGAGTGTATTCGTAAGTCTGCTTTATTTGTTGGACTGACTGTAACGGAAACATTCACCATAATATCGATCAAAGTCATACTCAAAAAAGAAGCCTTCCAGAACTGCTTCAGTAGGTGGTAAGAACAAAGAGTATTTCAAAGAGATTAATAACATGTCTTTTATTACAATATTTTCATTTAAATGTTCATTGTGTTTTTTTGATCATTGTGTATAATTGCATGATATCATGGGCCACATGAAAGATCCTAGTCTACCAGCATGGACATAGCTGGTGTCTAACATCTTCATTTAACTTTTGTTTTCCTTTTTACTTTGTAATATTTAAAAGTAATTTCTGATTATTCCTAAATTTGTACAATCCTATATAGGCTCCACTGTTTTGTTGAGAGAAATCATATGCTACATTAATGCTCTAGGCTTTGCAATTTTAAAGCTTTTGAGTTAAGTTGTTGATGATGGTGGTCGATTATCCATTATCTATGGACACTGCACTTTTTTCTTAGGAATTTCCTTTCTTTAAAAACTTGGATTAAATTACTCTCAGTGCTAAAAAACTATAATACAGTAGTAATTTAATAAGCATCATAGTCCTAAACTAACAATGTTTATAAAAAATGGATTTACATGCCCTACTTACATTATGATTAAGTGAAAGAAAATTTTACTAATTGTCAGCTGCACTCAAAGACACAGTAATTTTGATCCTGTTATAATAATGATGTCTATGAGTTAATATTTAAAGAAAGCGGTTTATAAATGTACTGTAGCTAATTGAAGAAAAATATTGTGTATGTGTATTTGTGATCACACAAATATACCGTGAGTAATAGACTGGTGACATAATCATTAAATTGTTGATGATTTTTTAAACAAATCTCAAGTTTTACATCAGTTGCCTTGGAACAATGTTATTGAATTAACTCTGAATGTTAGAGAAAAAGGTAAAAATAGCCGAAAATTAAGTTTTCAAATTGTCTTTCTCAACAGAACATGTAAAGAAGGCCCAGAAATACACTTTTGCTTCTCATTAAGACAGATCTTCTGGGTAAGGTAAGAATTTGTAATGGCATGTAGGGCAATGAACAGCAGTGACTTTTTATTGTATTTTGGTATAATCTTATTATATACCTATTTAAGTGGGGTTTCTTTCTATATATTTTGAAATATAGCTCTCAGTACTATTGATATTTTGCAAATGTAGAGAGAAAGATTTTTGGAGTAGTATACTATGTTTTGCACTTTGCATTATATGTTAATATTTTTAATTAGTTTTGAAATGTAGATTTACCATGATTCAAGTTGTTTGTCTATCACCTGAAACCCATATAGTGTAGCTATCTTATTAAAAATTGTTGGATAAATACCTAAGGGCAATTAAATTGCAACATATTCTTATCCAAGACCTTAAAATCCTTATTCTTATAAACTTAATTTATTGTTGTAATCTTATCCTATTCTTATAATCTATGGCCATGCAGATTTGGATAACTCATCTCAGCTTTCCCAACTTGGCAGGCAAAACATCTAATACACGATCTAGTTTTCTTTTCCTGATTTCTATCCTCTTCAAATTGCCATGGCAATGAGATTGCTGCTCTTGATGGTCAGAAAAGATGACATCTAGCAATGCTTTGCTATATTACTTCATAAGTACATGCCCTAAAGTCACTCCAACCGTCGGTCGTAGATTTGAGAGTTCTCCAATATACGAATTTTGCTGTCTGCTTATTACATCTTTAATCAAAATGTCTAATAGGAATCTGTTTTGACTAAGGGCATGTTTGTATTTGTTTCTTTCCCTGTCGTATCTGTTTCCAGTTTTTATTTCTGCCTATCTAACAACATTTGCAGAAAAAAAGAATAAAGCAGAACAAGCCTTACTTCATATAAGTGAGGCGATGTATCCATAGACATCCTCAAGGCCTGTCACCTGTAATAAGATGAAGCCTACCCGAATCTGCCTCTCTCGTCTGTACATCCTACATAGAAATCCATGCATCTCATATTGAAAACATTTTGCTTTCTAGTGCTATGGAATTTTTTTGTTTTCATTTTTCCTCTTTTTAGTATATGTATATGTGTGTGTGTATATATGTATATACACACACATATATACAGTAGTTATATTAAATTTGAGAATTTTGTACACCCATATGTGTGTACATATACAGATTTTTTCTTCTTTTGGTCTGTAAAATTTTAATAAGTAACAGCTGGGCAACTCTTACAATTTCAAAACATCAAAAAATGAGATTAATCTATCTTAATAGAAATGAAGGAATTTAGACAAGCCACGTAATTTTGAATGCAAACCATATACATTGCAAGAACCTCACATCCCCTTCTATGCCCCTTTCCTCAATTTCCCACCACGACCTAATTCTCCCTAGCCCCCAACATCTCACTTTTTTCACTTATTATGCTTTTACTCTCTGGATTTCTCATATTAGAGAAACCATATGATATTTGATTTTCTGAGTCTGATTCACTTTACTAAGCATGAGGTCGCAAGTTGTATCTATTTACTTGCAAATAATTCATATCTATCTGTCTTTACACCAGGGTGCCACTCAATTGTGTATTTGCATGATATTTTTAATCTGTTGGCCTGTTGATGGATAGTTTCACATCTTCCGTGATTTAGCTATTATTAGTTGTACTGTCTTAATTATGATGTGTCATGGGGATATTCTCCTCTGGTGTAAGTTAACTGGAGTTACACATGCCTGTAGTAGATCAATGTTCATCTCTTTCCTTGGATTTGGGAAAGTTTCTTCCTTAATTTCATTGAACACTTCCTTTAAGCCTTTTGTTCTGTCTTTGGTTAGCTCCTGCACTTCCAATTTCCTCAGGCTGTTTCTCTTTGACTCATCCATCAGCGCTTGTCACCCTTCTCTTTCTTGTTTGTTTGTTTTGTGTTCATCACTGCCCATATGTTCCAGTGTATCCACTTTATCTTCCAGTCTGACTCTCTGTTCTGAAAATTTTGCAACTGTTTATTTTTTGTGTAAATTTTTCACTTCTTGGAGTTCAGTTTTCATTGTTTTTTTTATATTTTTATTTAGTCTTTCTCTCTATATATATATTTTCTGCATTTTCTTTTGTTATTAATTTCTAATGTTATTCTTCTATAAATACAAAGTATACAAGGAATTACTTCAACTCTCTTGTACTTATTAAAACAATGTTATGGTCCACAATGCCCTCTATTTTGGAAAAGAACCAGTGTGTCATTAAGGAACAATGTGTGTTCTGTTGATGTTGATTGGCATACTCTGTAAACATGGAGTCCAATTTTTCCACAGTGTGATCTAGTGCCAATATTTCTTTGTTAATATTTTGTTTAGTTATTTTGCTTTTTTGTGATTGTAGGATATTGAGATTACCTACTATTATTTCTGGGGGCCTATTTGTTCTTTGATGTTCAGTAGTTTTTATTTTATCCAATTGTGTGTCCTGATGTTACATGCATGTATACTGATAATTGTGGTTTCTCCCTGTTATATTCTTCCCTGACCAGTATATAATGTCTGTTTTTGTCTCCTTTGATCTGTTTTGGCTTGAAATATTCTCTGCCTGATGACTCGGTTTTATTGTTCTCTTCCATCAATGTCTTCATTTTCTGTCTAGTTCTTCCAGTCTTGGTAGTTTCAGTGTTTCACTAACTGACTCTTATCACATTTTGTAATATACTCTCTGTCAGTAAATTTTAATCTTTATTAAAATTTTTAGTAATCTTTATTTTTCCATCCAGATTTGTGTATGTTCTTTCCTTTAAGCATCTCAGTATAGATTCTTTGTCTAGATATGGCAAGCTATATGTGTCTCAAGTTAACTGTATTTCACAAACAAACTATTGCTAGTACAAGTCACAAAAGCATGATTAAAGTTGTATTTAATTTTTAATTATTTTAAGGACTTCAAGACAGCAAATGATTTTAATGCTAAAGATTCAACATGTACTTTTTTAAAAAAAAAAAATTGCATATTCCTATTGCTAGAACTTGATGATGTAGTCCCCTTAATGCAAACTAGCTTGAAATTTTGGATAACATTCTCCAGGGATATATAACTTCCTGGCATATAGATTTTCCTTTGTGTGGGGTGCAAACATTAGCTTCTAATATGTAAGAAAATTAAGGGCACTCAACCATGGAACAATGCAGTTTTCATCAGCACTCCGAAAAGGCAGCTCCTTATTTTTACTCCTCTCAAGAGATGGAAATACAATTGTGGCAGCAGCTTCAATTACAGAAGGGAGAGACTGCATCTTTACGGAGCAAAATAAATGTGGAAGTTGTAAGGGACAGGGGTTTAATGTAACTCCATATATACATGATGGCATACAAGGTACCAAAATCTTTCAATGATGACTCAAAAATTTATTTGAAAACTAGCACATCTGTTTCCATAAATTCAATTAAAAATAAATTTATTAAAGGCTTGTTCCAGAAGTTGGGATTTTGTCAGTGACCAAACTTTATGCCATACATGGAACCTATATCTCAATGAGATAAAATAGACAATCGTATGTGATTATTACAAATAAATAAGTTGAATTAATGAATAAGAATGTTGAGCAACATTAAAGGGATTGGTTTTTTTTGGATCTAAGGTGACCCCAAGGCATTTTGTGTTTGGATGTCATGAGATACTTACAGAGTCATGTGCTGTTGGGAGTGGGGACTGGCTGGAAGGTGTAGATATCTGAGGCTTAACCTAGAAGGGGAATAACACTAAAAGAGGAGAGGTGTTGAGTGATGTAAGTGGAGTGATTAATATGAGAAGGCATTCGATTCTAGACAGAAGATAGAAATTTTCACTTAGTATTGTTGGAGAGTTTTAGAAAGCTTTAAGCATGACATTCCATGAACAGAGGTGAGCTTTGCGAAGGTGGTTAGAGCCAGGTATAAGAGGGGCTGAATAGAAGAAGGAAAAATATGGTAGAAGATAATAAGAAAGCATGAACTTAAGAAAAAAATACAAAGGCCCAGGAAAGATGCACTAGCAAGGTAAAATGAACAGCACAGAATTTCTTTCTAGAGGGGAGAACTGAGGGATAAATGATGTAACACCTGATTAACAGCAGAGACATTAGTGTCATTTGCTACAAGATCAAGTTCCAAAAGAGGAAAGTCTGCTGAACGTATTAAAATTTTAAATTAGTATAGTATATGATTATTTTATTTATTTGTTCGTTTGTTCACTATTTGTAGACAGGGTCTCACTCTGTTGGGCAGGCTGGTCTTGAGCTCACTGTGGAGCCCAGGCGGGCCTCAAACTCACAACAATCCTCCTGCCTCAGCCTCCAGAGTGCTGGGAGCACAGGCGTCTACCACCCCATTCATTTAAAAGTAGCTTCTGCTCCAGATTTTTCTGTAGGTTTTTCTTTTTTTGGGGGGGAGGAAGTTTTGTTTTGTTTTGTTAAAGCAAACACTGGTACTTTTTTAAAAATTAGTAAACAGTTTTATATCCATAATAATAGAATATTTATATCCATTACCCACCTATCATTATCAGGTTACATATTCAATATATTCCAACTGTAACATTGCTTTCTAAAGTGTTTGTCCTATAATATCGTAATATATTAATGTATTTTCTTTGCAAATGAATTTTCAGAGCTATAACAAAAACTCTATGACATGTCTCTTGTGTATGTGATGAATTTCCTCGGCACAGATACTTAGAAGGGAGATTATTGAGTTAAAGAATATGGCTGATTTGGGTCTTTTGAGTAATTGCCAAAGAAATTTATCAAAAGTGAGTTTGCCCTTCGCCGTTTTTAATCTTGTACTCATCCATCTGCGTCTGAAAACGTGTGTCGCCCCATACCCATCAGTGCTTGCTCTTTGCAGGTACTCAGGATATTAGTAAATCTGACAGGTTCAATATGATGTTTGGATGGATGCCTAGCCAGAGAGCCAGATCTTATATTTTTATTTCTTTTTTAAAACTAAAATACAGATGAAAAGCAATAAAAAATGTGAGGTTTTCTGATCAGAATGCAACTCTATGTGCTGACGATTGAAGGCTGAAGTGTTTAATAACATACTAGATCTTGGTACTTACTTCACACTTACTATTCACTCAATCTGAACTTTCTTTGCGAAATCACTTATCAAAGTACACAAAGCAAAGACACTTATGTAATCGGCTGAAATCTTGGTAGATCTCTGATGCACATTGAAATATTCGCTGTTATAAGTTATTAGGGAAATAATTTGACTATCTGCATGCAACTACAATAATAATGATAAGCCTAAAGCCAATAAGTCCTCTTAAAATTTTGGGGTTCTGTGATCAGAGATTTCCGCACAGATTTCCATTCATACCAGATATTTATTATATTATTTCTTTAATAATAAGAACAATACTAAAAATGTGTTTCCAAAGATAGATTATTGATTAAATTATGTCAATTAAATGACTTTTTATATCATTATTAAAAATAACTTTTTGAAATAGCTTTAGTGTGTGAAAATGTTTATGCTATGGTGTTAATGTGAAGAATATCAATTATACTCTATTGAAATCGGCATGTGTGTATGCAAAATGCATGCTTTGAGAAAAACATTTGTTCACCAGGTGTATGTGTTCATAGAGATGTGATTATTGGTATGAAAATTGCATTTTCCTTCTCATATTTTATACTTTATAGCTCATAATCAATGAGTATTCATTATTTCAAATTTTTTGAGACAGGGTCTTGCTCTATAGCACAGGTTAGTCCTGAACTCACCACAGAGCCCAAGCTGGCCTTAGACTCATGGCAATCCTTCTGCTTCAGCCTCCCAAGTGCTGGGATTACAGTTTTGTGCCACCACACCTGGCTTATGTGGTGCTGGGGAATCAACTCAGGTACTTATCACTTACCTAAATACTTGCTAGACAAGCGTTTTAACCACTGAGCCATTCCTCTAGTCCTAAAATTTGTATTTTAGAAATCTTGTGCTTAAAAAAAGTACAGTAAAACTTAGCATCATCTTTAAAAAAAACTAGAGACCATCAGAAATTATAATTATCTGTTACTAATAGCAATAGTTTTTTTTTAATAAATACCAATTGATGTTTACAAAATATATCATGGTAAGGAAGTTTTATAAATGTCCTTCTATTTTTTTTCTACAGTGCACTCACAGAACTTTATCATGGTCATGAAACAGAAATAAACTTATCTCCTGACAGATAAACTGAGGCATAAAACACTGAAATAATGTTACAGATTGGGTACCCAAATGTCAAAAGCTGAAAGACCTGAGGTTAGAAACCATGGTTACAAATTTGCACTCACTGTATCATGAATCTGCTGAACTGAATTGCTCTCCAAAATGACTTTGTGATGGTGATTTAAAAGTAAGAGGCCAGTGGTGATTCTGTCATTGAGCAAACCATGAAATTAAGCAGACCGTGTAATTGAACCCAGGTTTCCTAGATGGGGAATTGGACACACTACCTCCGTATGAAAAAGCCTAAACCATTTCTGTGTTCAGGTGAAGCACATTAGGTGTTAGCTCACAAAAATTTCATGAACACAATTAAACATATCATTGAATATGTAGCATGAAAAATTATACTTGATGGATATTTTCACTAAAATACATTTGCCTTGTGAATATTCTTGTACTTTATGTTTTGCCTTAGTACATATTCTAAGTTGTTATCATTGTAGATAAAAATGAAGCTGGAGTCACTGGTTATAGGACATGAGTCACTGGTTATAGGTGGAACTTCTGATTTCATCAGAACAGGCCATCTCCCCTAATAAAGGCAAAATTGCTATCCATAGGATTGTTTGGCTTGAATCACACAGAAAATTATGTTTTTCATATTTCACCAGAAACGTATGGGAATAAGCCAAGTGAATCACAATTTTATAAAACACTCTATTAGATTATTTTTTTAAAGCTGTTCACCAAATGAAGCAAAAGACATAAAGATTTCCTTTACAAGATTGGTAAAATTGTGTGTGTTGAGAAAGTGTGTAAACATCAAATTATGTATATATGATGTTTGTGTGTGTATATTCCTCCATCAGCCTCTATATTAATTTATCTTCAAACATATTATTAGTAACTTACACAAAAGAAATTCTCTAAAGTTTAAATATGTCGGGCCATGGCATTTGGCGATGGCACCAGATACAGATCACAGAAGTGCTCCTCTTAGAGATTAGATGTCAGGACAGTATGCCTGTTCTATACAATGACCTAGTTTTTCTTTACCTTCAATCTCCTGGCATATTTCACTTTTGATACTGACCTTTGCACAGCCAGTAACTGCATTCTGCAATGGCCTTGGTATTGTCAAAAAAAAAAAAAAAGTAATGTATTTTCACAAGGACAAGTCCTTCCTAGAACAGTTCATGCAGGGGATTAGATTCTCCTGCTCCCAAATCAGCTGGTCTTCCTGTCTCAACTGTCTATTAGTCTAAGATATATTAGGCTTGGCTCAGAGCACTTTTGCTGGACATATTTCATTCCACAGCCCTCTGAGTGCCTTGCAGGAACTCGCGAGAGCCGTAAATGCTGTGGCACACTTGTGGACCTCTTATATCCACATACTTTGAAAGAACCGGATAATTTTGGACATTTGTTCTTTATCTCTTCTGAAGAAATATTTAAGGTCCACAATAGAATAAAAGAAGACAAGAGAAAATAAAGTTAAAATATACAAAACAGAAGTCAAGAAAACGCAAAGTTGAAGTGGCGTTTTCCTACTGTTGCCTCCTGATGTGCTATCAATTCTCCAGCTGTTGCGCACACTCATCGCTCCCGATGCAGCCTCCACTTTTCTCTACCCTGTCTTCTGCCCTGCCCCTCACCACCTGAACACTGCTTGTCAGATTGCTAGTCGGGGTTGCCAAATACGGTGCACCATGGGATTTTCAGGGAGTGGGGAAAGAGAGGGTGGAAAAAGGCCAAGAGTGCATATGCGTTTTCCTAAAACAATCCCAATTCGATGCCAGTGTGGTGTAGTGGCTGGTGTCCTTGCCTTCCCTTGTGCCTTCAACCCATAAGCGGTGTATTAATCAGTGCTTCCAACGCTAGTATAAAATACTAGTCACGTGCAAGTAGAAATGGGGAGATTTAACTTTGGGGTTGTTTTCAGTCCGTGGCTGCCTGGCTCGAAGGCACAAACATAGTGAAACAAGCCTTATTTTATGACAGCTGGGAAAAAGGGCACAGGTGAAAGGTGCCAGTGAGAGGTGTATCCTTCAATGGCAAGTAAGTACCAATAATCCTCCTCCAATTGCCCCTCCCCCCCACGGCACACACACCTAAGTACCTCAGTGGACCATCCCACTCGAGTATAGTGCTTCCATTACTCAATCGCCTCTCAATGGAACTCTTAATCCAGGCACACAGACGATTAAGATTTTCAATTTCTACAGTTCCAATTCTCAATGATTTGATACCTAAACACAACTATGTAAACCATGCTTATGTCCACAGTGACAAGTCAATAATTCCATCTAATATAGTGATACAGTTGTCCTAGATACAAGAAAAATGGAGCAATTTATTCCATAAAATCTAAGTCAAAGTGTCTTCTGAGACTCAAGCCAAATGTTTACTGTAAACAACTATAGAATTCAAAACAAGAGCAACAACAAAAAAGAAAGCTGCCTTCTCCCAATTTAGAATGTCATAGGGTAAACATTTCCATTCAAAAATGAAGAGCAAAGAAACAAACAAGAATAGAACTAAAAGAACATTAAAATTTTCAGAGTAAACATTTAATCAGTATCTCTAAGTACAGCATTTGTAGCACTCGGTGACAAGATACAATTTCCAAAGTGCTTGAGTGTCTCCACCCCTGTGGCCTCCCTTGTGGTAATCCACATAGGGTTTTTCTCAAGCTGGCTCTGCTCACAGTCTGTAGCTACCCGCAGTGGATCTGCCATATCCCTGGTATTGACAACACTCTAGGCTCTGCACTGAGCTTACAAATTCATTCTTGTAGTTTCCATTATCACCCACTCAAGGATTCTATGGAAGGATTCCCACAACCTTCTCACACATTTTTTTTTTCTGGTCTGGCTCCTCAGTCCTTTCTGTGAAATCTGAGTAGAAGCCTTCCTAACGCTGTGACTCTTATCCAGCATTCCAGTAAGACCAGCATCACACTGATGATGCTGCAGTCTGTTGGCAATGTCATATAATTTATCGAGACTATCAATTGTACGTGTGTGTGTGTGTGTGTGTGTGTGATTGGACAGTCCACAATAACCAACTGCACACTCTGGGAGCTTCTAAGTAGAAGGTACTAAAACCCAGAGGGGAAAAAAAAATAAAGATTCAGCACCATACCAAGAACGAAGGTAGGAAAGCTCTACTGAGAGTTGCTGGCACAAGTTTACATCAGAAGACTCCGAAGAAGCTGGAGTTGATGTCTACAGGTAAAATCAGCAAAAAGTCTCATCTGCTCAAGTGGAAATTGGCTCTTCTAAACACCTTTTTATTTTATGTAGGCTACAGACCTAATGGTTGGTGCCACTTCCGGTTGAGATGTGTTGTCCTATCTCTGTTTGCTGGGCTGTATGCCAATCATCTCTGGGAGCACTAAACAGATCCATCCTAACCTGTGATCTGCAAACCTTAGGCATTTTTTAGTCTTGTCAAGTCAACATATAATGATTAACAGTCATATTCTGTCCCCAGACTTTTCCAAACTTCTCTCACAAAGCAGTTTGAAAGGTTTCTGAACTGCATGGTCAGGTCTAATCATGGCAACAACACTTTGATGATACCAGTTGTCAGTACAAGTCAGCTTTCTTGTGGCAGATGCAGAATATCAGATGCTGAAACCTAGACGAGGAGAGGTTTGACTTGGTTCAAGGTTTCAAGGATCAAGATTATCAAGATTCAGTGGATAGCCGGTGAACTCTAGGGTGTGAACATCATGGCAGAAAGGCAGAAGAAGGCCCTTTACCTCTTTTGGCCTGGAAACACAGGGTACACCAAGAGATACATTCTTCAAAGAACTATCACTAGGGATCGTCCTATACTTGGGCCCCACTTTCGAACAGCACATCTAGCTAAACACCAGTGGAGTCGCCCTCCAATGGGCAAAGGTCCCCAGTGGTCCAATTACCTCTTTAGGAGCTCATTAACCTAGGCAAGTTGACAAAATTATCTGGCACAAGTGATGATGATTTTTTTTTTCTATTGCTAGACTGAGAGTGCCAGGACCCAGTGCATCTTGGCAGGGCTCCGTCCATTAGCCACACCTCTGTAAGCAGTCTCTCCATTAAAGCTCTTGTATAATCTCTTCCTCTGACACATTTTCCTGGGGAGACCTTGACTTACAGATTTGCGGTGCATTATCCAGTCTAGAAGGAAGACAGCCCTTCGAGGTTTGCTGTCATCTTATATTCATTTGTGTACTTGCTTGCTTCCCCCTTTGTTTTGCTAAAGTGCACTTTCTCTTTATTTAAAGGACAACACGCTTAGCATTATGCTTCTCGGGTAGGTATGTAAGAAATGGCAAAGTCTAAGAGCTTGTGCCTTTATAAAAAATAAAATCTGCTTGCTTGTATTTCCAGGTTTTATGAAAGGAGCAAGCTTTTAAAGCTTTATTTATTATTTGTTTACATAGCTTACAGGACCAAGCAGCTTTTAATATTGCCCTTGCTTTCAATTTACATGTTTTTCTACTACTTTAGACCAACATTCTAAAACTCCTCCAGCATAAATTTTGAATAAATATTTAGCAGAAGCTAAATTGACAGAACTTGAAAAGCTTTCCTTAGGTATAAAGATTATATTTTTTTAAATCCTAAAAGATCATTCATTAGTTTTTATGAATTGGTTCCATAATTTTCTTCCATAAGTGAAAAGTATTTTGGTGAACCACTTCGCAAGTGGTCAGATTACACAGAAAAGAAGTAACCAGCTATTCATTGGTTGATTTCCTGCCATTTCGCCATTATGTAGATGCACCTTATGCAAAATACCAGGATCTTCTGTTTTTTTGTACAGCCTAGAAGTCTAACACAAGTCTACTGTGGCCTGGGTGGGTCCAAGAAAGACGTTTCCTGTCTATGATTGACAGTATCTCATTACAGCTTTTGGATAATATTAAAAGAAGTTTGTCAACAGAAATTATCCAGAAACTCAAAATTAGTTTTCTTATTTTCAATCAAATGATGGACACTTGAGAAAGAGGAAAACACCAGAGCCACCTCATCACACAGAGAAAGGAATGCTAAATTATATCACAATCTCTCGTGTCAATGACATGCCAGGGTTGTTCAATGCACGATCCATAAAGATCTTGGTGGCAGTATGTTGTCCAGCAGGTCACACCAGTAAACAGAGGACCAAGCACAAAGGCAGCAGCCAATGCGTGATTATGAAACTGCATTCAACAAAAATAAATTAGCTAGTAAAAATTCACTGTCAAGTTTCCGAATCTCATCTCTTGTTCTGAACCATTTGATCTAAATATATAATTTCATTTATAGAAATCATTAGCCAGGAGAGGAATTAGCAAATCTATTTTTAAAGGGCCAGATAATGCACATTTTAGGTTTATGACCCATATGGTTTCTGTCACAGCTACCTAAATCTGCTGCTGCACCATGAAAGCAGTTATAAACACATACACAAACAAGCATGGCTGTTCTCCAAAATAATTTTTATTTACAAAACAAGCAGCTGGCCTCGAAGCAGTAGTTTATCCACTATTAATTTAGAAAATATTTTATATATTTGGATATTCAAAATAAAATTCTACTACCATTTCACTTTTCTCTCTTATTAATCTAGTTAATAAAAAAGGCTCAAAATTTTCCTGAAAATTAAAAATCTGAGTTTCTAGAAATGAAGCCAAAAACTATTTTTATGCAGCATTCCCAATGTATCACTTGTCTAGCTAAATTTGACCAAAAAATACTATAAATAATTCCAAACTCACAAGTTAAATTTGGATTTGCATTATTCCAACAGCCACATACCCATATTAATGTTTTCAGGGCAGTAACTTGCTCTTAATTTCTTGATGCAATGTACCCATTCTTTTATAATTCTTATGTGTGAGTCTCAATCCATCCACAAAAGTAGTCAATGTATTCTGCAGAAGTGCACAAATCCTGTGGCTCTTTAAAACTCATTCTCTTTATTTTGTCACTAAAACTAAGTCACTATCTGTGTATTTTTATAATAGCATTATGCTTGGTTGTTTGTTTCTACTTTTACCCTCAAATAATCTACAATTCATGCAGTGTTCAAACGTTAAAAAAAAAGAAAAAAGAAAAAAAAAACTACCAGTATGTGGCAGTTTTCTGGTTAAACTTCTTTATCCCAATGCTAATAAAAGTCAAATTTCTCACTAAGTATGCACCACTGGTGTCCTCCAAGTTGGGAAATACTCTGGTACTCTACTACCACACAGCTTTTTAACCTACTTTTCTAAGAGTTCAACTTGCTCATTCTCCAATACTTCAATAAGTCACAAGGTAAGAGTACTATAGAACACAAAATTTAAATTAATATTTACCTACATCACTTAAGCATGTATTTGAGAAAAAAAGTCAACTTGCCAATTAAAAGAACAATTGTTCCTAGAATTATTTTAAACAAAGCTATAAATTCTTTAAAATGCATGAATCATAATGACATAAAGGAGGCTTAAGAAATAAGGGAAGTTTTAAAAGACAAAAATAGTAACCAAAGAAGAAAGATATTAAGAAAAAATGATTGAAACTAAAAAGCAGAACTTGAATAATGTTATTAGAAAACATTACACAGAAAGATTTAAACATTCTGAACATCCATACACCTTACCACATGGCACACTATATCCAGAGGAGAAATAAGCATATCAAATAAACAAATTGAAATTGAAAATCATCATACTTTTCAATCTGAAAGGAGTCGATTGGACACCCAGAACATTTACAGTATAAAGATATTTAAGTAGTTATAAATAATTAATTGATATACAATTAAATGGGGTTTGTAATGAATAGTTAAGTGAATTAGAGCAGTTTACATACTCTTTAATGTATTATCTAAATTAACACAGAACGGGTACCAACAAAGAAAAGAAGAATGTCATATCACATGTTTTGGCAAATGTATAATACATGTACAATGTAATAATAAAGAGAACCCTCAAAAAACACATGTATGCCATGAGACAATATAGATATCATTTCTAAGTAATTCTAGATTTGAAAATGTCATACTGACAACTATATGCACTGAATAATAATTCTTTTTCACTCAGAAGCAAAAAAAAAACCCCAATATTTAGTAAAACTAGTAGCATGAGCTTCTATTCCCAGTCATAACAGAGTAACTACAAGATCTTTTTCTTTTCCGTTGTAAGCAAGTAAGAAAGTGGGTAATGTACAAACAAAAGCTGTTTTCAGATATTGGGACAACAGGCAAATGACAGAACAGGAGTAGGATCCACCAGTGGATGTAAACAAATTAAGCTCTTGAATTGCTTGGGCTTTCTATCCAAAGGCAGATTCTGAACTGAGTAAGGTGAGCAGAAAAAGATGGGATTGCCTTTTAAGACATAGGTCAGAGTTCAAGGAGGCTGAGCTGATGAAATTTGCTGGCACAGATAGCATTCCTGACATCTTCATTGGGTTTTATTAAATCTTGAGATTGAACTAATTCGTGTGTCAATTTGGAACTCTGCGAAACCAGGCAATAGCAAGTGCAGCAAGCTAGAAGTGAACAGTTATTAGACCTCAGAGAGGACAGAGTAAGATCAAAATTAAAAAGAGTTAGACAGTAAAAAAGCTCATCCAAGAAAATCGATGGAAACTTGGAAAGAAATCATATGTAATGATCAAAACTGCATTAACTCTATGTCTAAGTTATTTTTCCGTTGCTGTGTCTCAAAACCTGACATCCATAAATTTAAGAGAGGAAAGGTTTATTTTCACTCACAGTTTCAGAAGGTCACAGTCCATTCAGGGGTGGCCGGCAGCAATGGAAGTACAAGGCAGAGGCTGAGGTGGAGGCGGCTCCTCGACATCATAAGCCGGAAGCCAAGTCAAGGCAAGTTGAGTCTGATCTGTAAAGGAAGGAAAGAGGCAGTTTATATATTCTTCCAGATCTAATCCCAGTGATGAGCTTCCTGCCCCCTCGAATCCAGGTGTGGTAATCCCCCACTCCTCTCCTGTAATCCGATTTACATGCTTGTAATCCACCCCTCCAGACTAGGCTCCCATCACCCAACAGCATATGGTTCCATAGATAATCCATAACAACTCAACACATGAGACTTTTGGAGGACATTCCAGGTCCAAACCATGGTCCTAAAGTAAAATTCCATAGTCTAGCCCTCACGGTTGCTTAAAAACCAAACCATTAAATAGATCAAGTCTGCCACAACGAATTCTAAGACTGTAAAAGAAAATAACAAACCCTATATGTGAAATTGCTCTTATATCAAAGATCTAATCCAAATTTCCAGACATATGAAAAATAGGAAATGATACTAAAACCTAGCAGAGAATTCGGCAAAAGAAAACATAATTAGAAACAGTGAAAATGGTGGATTGAGCAGAAAACAACTTTGACACAGGGCACACAGACACAACAGGGACAAAACTGGGACAAAAATAAAATAGATGTAGTAGTGGAAATCCATATAAAGCCAAATATTAAAAAAGCCAGCTAGGGAAAGAAATATCCATGTACATTCAGATTAGCAGACTTTATCTTATTTATAGAAATAAATTTAATTTAACACATGCTACAATAGTTTGGATCTAGAATATTCCCCACAAGCCTCATGTATGTGAATGTTGTAGAATAGCTATGGAACCATGTGCTTGCTATTAGGACGTGAGGCCAGTGTGGGCCAAGGTTAATGGAAGATTCTTGTTCAAGTTCGGAAGACCAGAGTGTTAATAGAAGCATATATTATAATGAGCAAACTCAAGACATTTCAGATTGGAGAGAGGACTTGTCACGTGGTCTAGAATCCAGGCATGGTATTCTCTGACAGAAAGTGTGGTAACATTTGACTTGTCCTGAGATTTTGTTTGAAACAAAGATTAAAGGTGGTAGACACCTTAATCTGATTGAGGAAATTCCACAGTGGTCCAATATTCAGACTGTCACACGGGTAAAGTTTATGGCGTTTAGCTAGCTGCACAGTGGAGAGCAAGATAAAATAGCAAAGAAAATAGATGCAGGACATCTGCAGTGTTGCCAGAAACAACGTCACTCCAAAATAGGGGCAAAAGAGCGTATCGATGTGAAAGAGATTAGTATTAAACAGAAGCCAAGTGCTTGGAATACGGATTATACAAAAGATGCCTTGAGGGCATCTTAGAAATGAGCGAGACCCCAACTGCAGAATTTAATGGAACTGTCAGATTTGGTTCTTGTCCTGCTGGTCTTCGTTCCGGCTTCAGTCCACTTGCTTTCTTATTATCCTATCTCTTGGAAAGACAAGCACTTGAAGTCCATGGGCTGTTACTTTCAGTAAAGTGATGCAGATTTGGGGATATCTAACTGAACAAAAGTGATGAGCTTTGAGACTAAGATTTCTCTCTTTTCCGTGGGTCTTCTGAGTGCTTTCATAGATAGGGAAACAGATGATTAGAGATTGGTATCAAGTTTATCAAGACCGTGCAGATACTTAGTGACTGCGTTCTTGGAACTGAAATGTTTCCCTGGGCCCTGGTATGCTAAAAATTTTAACTTTACTTTGATTTTTACAGGGACTCACAGCTAAGAATTTACCTTTAGTCTCAGAGGAGATGCTGTACTTGGACTTTTTTTAGCAGAACTAAAACTTTTGTAATTTTAGCAACTCTGACAGAAGGGCTAAATGTATTTTGCATAGAGGTAGGCATGAGACTTTTGACATCCAGGGACAGAATGCTATGGTTTGGATCTAGAACCATTATGGTTTGTACCCAGATGCTTCATGTATTTGGATGTTGTGAAATATTCATGGAATTATATGGTCTTGGGATTTAGGGCCTGACCAGAAGGAATGGGTCACTGGGGACAGGACCCAGAAGGGTATGTGCTAATTCTACCCTTCCGCCCTCACTTGGTTTCCAGTTTGCCATGCTCAGAAGAGCTTTCCTGTGACTAGCTCTCTTGCTATATGCTTCCACTGTTTAGGGCCACCCATGAATGAACTGGGACTTTCAGAAACTGTGAGCTGAAATAAATCATTCCTTCATTAAATCATGGGTGTTAGGCATTCTTTTACAGCAACAAAGAGTAACTAAGATACATGTCAAAAAATTAAAATGAAATGCTTCTTTTAACAATAAAATCATTGTGGTAAAAAATCCACATGAGAGAATTTAACTTTTTCATGAATATATGAATATGAAATTCTGTAATACATTAGAACCATGAAGTTTGGGGACTCAGTGAGCATCTATGTGCACCCCCTTTTCAAAGATTCACCCCTTTCCTATCTCACCATTGCCTCTTCTGTGTCATTCATGTTGGGACTTTTTATGTCATTATTTTTGTGCATTTTCTAAGAGGAACATTCCTCTATAGTCCGTCCTTCGTGCTTAGCATGTCAGTCATGTGATGGAGGAAGGGTTAACCTAGTATACACTCTTCCAGATGCTGGCCCAGGGTTCTGCACCTGCTTCGGTCTTTCTCTCCTCTGGGTTAGTTTCCAGTGATCCTTCACATGCCTGTAATCTCAAATCTTTCACAGGCCTGCCTTCCACCACAAACCTATAATCCGCAACTCCCAACAGCAACCCTCCTTTTTAACAGTGCAGAATCCATAGATACTCCACAACATACAAATAAATGAGACTCTTGGGTGACCATCCAGATCCAAATCATACACCACTTTTAGTATATTATATTTTACTCTGGTCAATGTCTATCCTCTGCCTGAAACTGCAAAAAACAAAAACAAAACCAAAAACTCTGATTTCTAATTTTCTTTTAAAAAGCAGTTATCCCTCTCCTTTTGTTTCCTTCTATTTCACCTTATCTTTCTATTCACCCTCATGTATTATATAAATTTATCTTAATTTTAGATAAAAATTACAAAACCCACTATGCTTATTAGTAGTACAGAATAGTATTGGACACGGTGGAGTGAATATTACCCAAATTTAGCAAGAAGAAATTTCCCTCCTTTATTACTTTGTCCTTCCCTGACAACGCAGGGCCAGAGATATATGTTCGCACTGTGTTTTCTGTCTGCCTTGCATTGCTGTAATGAGTTGAGCTGTCAGGGCTGAGTATGTACCAAAAGGGCTATGAATATGTAGAATGCGGCCAGGTAAGATGAGCCTGGGTATATAACATTGACTCCGAGGACATTGTATTCCTGGATTCTACCATTTTACTAGAGTTATTAAGCAACTTTCATTTTTCAAAGTTTTTTTTTTTTTACACATTCTCACGAACCCTTTCTAGCACATACTTATAAAGCATGTTGATGTGGCTTGTTTCCGACTTCAGAGTCACAGTGTGGAGGGACTAGACTCGTCAGGGTACTGATTACCTTCTGTCTGCATCTTTATTGTTGTTGTTTTTGCCCTTGCTTTCTTTCTTTCATTCTACCCTTCATATGTTCACAGTGCTACAGCTTCAGGCGATGTTCCAATGTTCCCTTCCACAGAAGTGGCTAATGTTTATTGTGGATGGCATTTTCCTCAGCCTCTGCATAGAAATTTGCTTGTGTCTCATTCTCTCAGAAGCTTTAAAGGAAAAAAAAAAGATGAATAAAGAAATTTTTTGTGCTTAACAATTTAGAGTTGCTGTATCCAGCATTTTAGTTGATTCTAGTATGTACGTATTATCAAACATTAATTTTATTACTTCAATTTTAGGGTAATGGTGGGAGCAATGATTTTATACTTTTCGACTCAAACTGTTGGAAAAGCAAGGTAGACAAATATTGAAAGGAACATTTGAGGACGGGGTGTGTGTGTGTGTGTGTGTGTGTGTGTGTGTGTGTGTGTGTGTGATGTTTTGTGCAGAATTGCTTTCTACTGAATTTTTTTAATATCAGAATGATAGGTGATGCTAGGACTCTTCTGTATGAAGGAGCTAGTCCTTCCTGAGCGCTCGTCTTTCTTGGACCCAAGTAGTTACTCTTTCCACATGTTGCATATGAACTCTATATAACTGATGAGCTTCAAACTTATATGAAGAATATAATGCTTACACCGCTTCTGCTAAATATCCTCGGCAGCTTTGATATTTCTGATTCCATGACTCTTGGTAGACATTCTGAGAATGCCCCCTGGGAACTGCAGAGATGTCACCAGACATTTCACTTCTACTTTCCAAAGTCAAATGGATTCGAAGACTCTGCAAAGTCTTTGTGTCTGATAATTGTTTACTAATACAGCTATTCAGTTCCTCTTAGCTTACAATGAGAGAAATGCTGATACTGGTCATTTTTTTCATTCTAAATTAAATAACTCATGATGTTCTCAGTCTGAACCTAGAGATGGTGTAATTAAACATTTTCCTCAACATTAATCTTTTACTCAGCTTTTATTAGTTGTTGGCACATTTTCCATGTTGACTCTAGAATAAATAATCGTTAAATATACCTGTGAAGGGCTGACAGTTTAAAATCTGAACGTGGAGTAATAATAATTATATATATATATATATATATATATATATATATATATATATATATGACTACTTCACCTACATCAGTTCTAAGTCTACAGTGGATCTAATACTACAAACTACTTCCTTTGCCCCTCCCTAATGCAGAGAAGTGTCTAAAAAGTAACACCACCCACATAAGAATCAATAACAACAGAGTTGTTAATGACCTAGGAACTATTAAGCAGCAGGACCAGGGCACTTCCCTCATACATAAACCTAGTTGTTTTTTCCGATGCTACTAGTCTATGGACACAAAGATTGAATCTTCACAAAACTAGGGCATTTTTCTCTGCCTCAGCTCACCTCATCTGACCTTGAAGGTCGTTAAATTCCAGGTAGAATCTCAGTCAAGTTAGTTTTCCAATCTCCTACAACAATAACACAATTCTTTTAAATATTACTGAAAATGATGCTTTTTTAAGTAGACTTTTTAAAATAACTAAATTGTATAATGATAATAGTGGAATATAATATTATATTTCAATAAAGCTAGAATCACAATTCTTAAGGGAAAGTAGATGTTTACTGTCTTCGGGGATTTATTTGACACAATTAAAAACACAGATAGTACCTATATAGTAAGTTGTAGAAATATATGTCAATAAGTAATAAATTAATATATCAATATTAATATTTAATCAAAATGAAATTAATATGCATAAATTAAAAGTTTTTCAGTTGGTTTTTTGCATGCTGTATTTATAATGGGATGTATGTATAATATAGGTATGGGTAAATAGGTAGATATATATGAATAGATAGATTCATGGAAGGAACAAGCTAATAGGACTACATGTATGTCACATGTATCTATATATATATATCTATATATATATATCTATATATATATATAGATATATATATATATAGATATATATATATAACTTTACTTGCAAGGTTCACACACTACAACTTAGGTTCTGTCATGTCAAAAGTTAGAAATATCAGTGTTCACAAAGACAGAGGTTGCTTAAAAAACAATTAATTGAAAACAGTTGAGCAGTTCGTAAAATTCATTGAAATGGTCGAAAACAATAAAGTGAGTGGCAACAAATACGCATTCTAATTTTGACAAGGATACTATTAAAAGTTAGCAATCAAATTACTTTGTTTGTAATAATGCTTTAACATGTCATGTTGTCTTAGACCAAGCAGTTTGGTAAATTTTTAGACTTCTATACACTATAATTCAAGAGACAAGAACAACTTATGTTATAAATAGCTTACTTCTACGTACTATGTATTCTGATGATAAAATATTCTAAAACAGTCTTGGAATTTAATTTGAAAATAGATCCAACTGATGTCTGAAATTTCCCAACAAGATTCAAATCTCATGAATTTTTCATTTTCCTTCCCCTCCATTTTAGTTAGAATGTATGTATGAAACACATTAGTTACATTGAACTTGGGTATTTTATGTACATACATGTCTCATCAACAATACAATCTTTCTCCTCCTCCTTTTGACCCTCTCACTCTTTTCCTCACCCCCCCATCTGATTGCCCCTATCACACCTGTTTGGTTCTATAAAATGCCCCTAGTGTGGGTTTCTCATATTAGAGAAACCATGCAGTATTTAACTTTGAGTTTGCCTTACTTTGTTAATCATGATGGTCCCAAGTTGCTTTTATTTATCCACAAAAACCTCAGATATATCTTTATGGAAGAGTAGTACTCATTCGTGTACATATACCACTTTTATATCCATTAATCTGTGGGTGGATTGGCATCTTCCAACAATTAGATATTGTTAGCTGTGATGCTATAAACATGTATCCCTGTTATAATCTGCTTTTAACTTTTTGGATGAAGTACCAGGAAGTGGTATTGCTGGATAAAATGGAATATTTATTGTCAGTCTTTTGAGGAATCTTTATATTGCTTTCCACAGTGGTTGAAACTTGTTGGAAAATCCTAAAGGAAAGAATATTTAGAATTTGCAATTTTGTACATTAGCAACATAAGTGTGAAACAAAACAATTCTTTGGTATAAGATCATTTTATTCTTTTTTGAGTTATTATTCATGTAAAATAGAGTCTCAAATACTATACATTTAAAATGAAATAATGCATTTGTGTCTGGAAAATATATTTTTACAACTTATTATTTTCCCAAGAAATCCATAAGAAATATGATGGGGCTTGTATGGAAAAATACCAAGCTCCTTCTCTTGTAGAGTTTACATTCCAGTAGAGGAAATACACTAGGAAAGAAGCACTTAGTTCAAAAAAATGAACCACAGTGAGAGAAATACAACCGTAGATCTACTTGTAGAGTGTATTTGTTCACAGGTGTGTGTGTGTGTGTGTGTGTGTGTGTGTGTGTGTGTGTGTGTGTATTATAAATTTTAAGTAGGATCATCATAAAAAAGAACTCTGAGAAGGAAAACCTGAGTTGTAATCAAGATTCATATTTTTATAGTCTTTAAGTAATGTTTAATTTTGTTTGAGTTCAATTTGGTTCGAAACAGTTCAAATGGGTTAAGGATGTACACATAAACAAGTTATTTCCCATGAATTACGGTTAATGGCAACTGAAACTATACTCCATGACTTTAAAAATATTGGCACTATTACATGCACATATATTTAATTCTTCCAATAAATGACAGAGTATCTTGCTCTGAAAATGACTTATTTATTTATTTTCTCACACTGCTTTCCCATTACTAGAAATCAGCAATCCTACCAACATCAACAAGCAACCAGGGGCTAGCAAACAAAAACTACTTTTAGGAGAATAACTTTCTTTGTGAGAAAAATGTTTGACTTTCTACCAGAAGCTAAACAATTTATATGTTTGTTACATGGTTAGATTTAAGCTAATTTGAGCAATGAAAATATGACAAACTGCATTTTCCTTACCTGGTTCTGGTTATGTGTTTTTTGGTAGCAGACTCTTTTAATCCTCTGGCTTAACACAATTTATGCATATTTCTCACAGATATATGACTTGACTTGTCTTTGTTGAGTAATTTTCACTCGTCCCTTAGTCAGAGAGTGTTAGGTTGGATGTCCAATGTAGCTCGTAATGGATAAGTGGCTAAAAGCGCGACTACAAATATTTCACACAGCTTCTCTAGTTGGTTTCTGCCTGTGCCTTCAGTTACTAGGAGCAGATGGGCTGAATTGTCAGATTGTCCCAAGATCAATTCAAATGGATGCAGATGGAAACAGTAAGGATGTTTTCTGATTGCCATGAAATCTTCAAATGTTCAATGTTCTGGTTTCTGGTTTGGCATTCCTGTGGTAACCAAAGTTTAAGAGGAAACAGACACACACACACACACACACACACACACACACACACACACACACACACACACGAAGGAATCCTGGAAAGAATGACTCACTGGATGGATGTCACAGGAAATCATTACATGTCTGCTTCTGGCCATGCACTCAGGTCTTGGAACAATCTGTGAGAACTATATTAATAGAACCCATCTGTGAGAGGTGTGGTTAGTACTTGTTATGGCTTGAATCTGGGTGTCCTCCCAAACCCTGGGCTGTTGGGAGATAGGTTCTGGTAGAAAGAGGTGGAAGCTGGGGCTTGACCTGGAAAGGTGTCAGTTTGTTGAGATTGAGGTGGGGGGCACAGCAGAGCTTTCAGGTGTGTTTTGTTGACTTGTGGGCCAGGAAGTGAGGGAAGGGCACCAGATTAAGTGTGGGCGTCACAACTGACAGATTAAACTGGAAGAAGAAACATTGTTGCAGCTTCTTCCTGGGAAAGCTCTGGCCTTGCCTGTGTCTCTAGATACCAACTTCTCTCTTCATTTGGATACAGCTTGGATCAAGAGTATATATGAAATCAGTACACTGTATGAACGTGAACTGAGAACATCTTATAATAATTATCTTCAAGTCTTCAGCTTGAATATCAAATCATCATATGACCTTATCTTAAGGGCAAAATCTGATTTATATCACAATATCAAATATATACGCATAATCTTATCAGAATGTTGATGTATATAACTTAAACACATGTAGTGTTCAATTCATAGTTGATATCCTACATAAAGAATTTTCTTTCCTTGTTACCTACTGTCATCTAAATCTTAACTCAATGATCACAAAGAAATTAAATATCTTTAAATGTAAGATTTCAAATTGTGTATTTAAAAACATCACTATTTAAAATAAGTAGCTGTAGATGTGAGATGAAAATCATTTCAGAAGTCATAACTTAAGCAATTCTTACAAATATTTCAGTGACATTTGACATTCTTTACCATGCATTGGAATTCTAGCAATATATTTATTTGATATCTTACAGTAACAATATCACCAACTACTGTTCTCATCTGAACTAAGTCTGCTTGAATTATGGTACCTCTGAAATCTTCGGGAATTTTCTTCCTTCACCATCTGCATTCTTAGCAAAGTCGTGCGTCATGAAAAAATTATGATGATTATATTCCATTGCACCTGTGTTGATGTGATTCTGAGAGATGATTTCACCAAGATGGTATGCCAGGGTAGGGACTAAGTTCTCAGTGAGATTTCTGTTTAAATGTTACAGTCCCCATCTGGAAATTCAAGTAGCTCGTAACACATGAAATTGAATCTGTTAATTTAAATTAACTTTAGAGAAAATTTTCTCTTGTCACCTCGTCTCCAATTTCTAGAGAATTATCTCTCTAAACCAGGAAGATGGCAATTTGTGTTGCTTTGTATCTTTATCCACTGGAATTGGATCTGAATTAACTTAGAGATAAAAACTCACCAGTGCTAAGCTGATGATTTCTAAGTTTAACATGAACCATATAGTAGAGAATTATTTCTTAAATTGCCCTAACACAAACCAGACAGCAGAAACACATTTGGGCTAAATTTACTCTCATTATCTTAAAAGAAGAGGAAAAATGGAAACTCATTTTATATACTGTTATTGCCTTTTCTAGGATAAGGTTTTCCCTTATATCTTATCAGCAAGATTTGCTGAAAGAATTTGTTTATTTGTGCTAGTAGAAGAATGAAAACGATTCTGTTTACCTATGTCTTCGACAGTGTTCAGAAGGAAGGAGTAGAGGAAGAACTCAGAGAATATTTTGTTGTCTAAAGTCTCACAGGAAAAAATGAATAAAGATATATTTCTTTCTTTCTCTCCAACTGAATGGTCCAGTATGCTAGGTATTATAGCACGATCAAACGAGAAGTTGTACCGGTTAAATGGAAGAAACATTTGGGTTGCATAATGTCCCCTGTAAGCCTCATGTATTCGGATATTATGAATTTCATATGCTGTAGGGAGGTGGGGCTTAATCAGAAGGGCTATCTTACAGATATGTGGTACAGAACACATTGTTGTAGATTAGATTACAGGTGCGCGGCCTGAAAAGGTACAGATTCCTACCCCGGCGTCTTCGGGGCTTCCTGATTCCTCTTCCTGTGACGCTGTCAGCAGCTACTGTTCCCTAGATTCTTCCTGCTACTGTCAGCTGTTTGTGAATGGACTGACACTTCTGCAACGGTGAAATAAATTGTTCTTCCCTTAAATTACGGATACTAAGAAATGTCTCCTGGCAATGAATCAGTAACGAAGACACCTGCTAATTGTTAACATCTTATGTAACCAAAATTTAATGATCAAATTCAACATATAAAAAAGATAGAATTGTTTTAAACTTTATTCCGATCTTTGGTTTCCTATGGAGCCCGCAGCAGGACCTCACAATTGTTCTATGTTCCCAGATATTTAAAATGCTCCAGAGAAAGTGATTTGACTATTTTTTTTCTTTTTCATTTTCCAATTTTGTGCAATAGTTTGCCAAGCATTTTTTATTGAAGGTATAATTGGGTTTCTAGTTATTTAATTAAACTTTATCTTTTCTACAAAACATACTAAAGAGAAATTCCCCAAGTTGTATGCTGTACAAATATTCTAGATTTTTTATGACAAAATGATATTTTTGACAAATTGATTAATTTCTAGAAAATGATTTTCAAAATCTGTTCTTATACAGCTATCACTTCCTGAAAGCTTCCCATTAGTATTTTATTGATGGACCCTACAATATCTGTGAAAAAATAGACCAAACATAAAGAATCTTTGAAAATAATAATAATGAGTTGAACTTAGGTGGTAACTTCCATCAATAAACAAAAATTATGGAGATTTGAGGTTACTCTTAACAATGAGATCATTATAATGTCATATAAAATATTACAGTGGGTGAGAGTAACAATTATTTATATTTTTACATCTTTTGGATAAGAAAGTTAAAGAGAATTTCAATGATGAATGAAGCCAAATAATTAAAAAGCCATTTAAATGTTTTATACCTAAATTAAGCTGCTCTTTATAGTTTCATGCTGTATTTCTTTGTGAAAGTCACATGTTGATAAACTCATAAAGAATCTTCTACTTTGAAGTAACAAAATTTTCTCTGTCAGATATTTGATTAAAAATTTGCCATTTAAGGACTAACATTGACATCATATAAAATGAAATTATTGCCCTATACCATCAACAAATAAAGTCCAACATTATTTTCCTTATGAGAGTGCTGTTACTGCTTGTCAATCAAATGATCTTTATAGTCTTTTTAGTAAACTGATATAGAAACTCTCTTGTTATATTAATAATAGGAACCAGAGGAAATGTAACACCCTGGATGGTATGAAAACATTTCAAATGTTTTCTAAATTACCCACTGCGATCTTTGTCTAAAGGTGAGTAGAATATGGTAATTTTTTTTTTTGGTATGTGTGTTTTTTTAGCAAGAGTTATTTCCAAAGGTTAATTATTTACATAACCTCTCTGAATTATATCTCCTGCTAACTTGGAGGATCAGATTGTACTAGAAAACTTGGCTGTATCTTTTTAAAAATGTAGACAATTTTGAAAATTAGAGGAAGAACTTACTGAAACTATGTAACACACACTTGTTATCATTGTAGGTACAATTCTGCATAAATTAGACAGTGTTCTCCAGTACAACAAAACCAACAAAAACATGTAAGAAGATTTACTAGATTGCCTTACTCGATCTGTGTCGGAGTGGTTCTGCATTGGCCAACTGCAGATTCGAGATCCAGGGAAAGTAGTAGCTCTGTTGAAACCTCAGAACGAAGGAAAAGCTAATCATGTAGTCCTAGTCACTGACCCACAAGCCAATTATCTTCGGAAACAATTTCACAGGTGCAACCAGAAGCACGACTTTCCAATTTTCTAGGAATCTTCAACTCGGTCCACTGACAACTTGAGTTAACTGTCACTGTATACAAAGAAAATCTTAGTGTCCTGCTTAAACTTTTTTTGGCTAATTGTGACTTCTATCGAAATAATTAGGCCAGTCATTCTTTATATTTTTTCTATTGAATATTAAATATCATATATATATATATATATATATATATATATATATATATATAGTGGATTCAACTCCAAGCCTTTCATAAACCCTATTTACTATTATCACTCCTTGTATTAATTCTCTTCTACTGATTGTAACCAACTTCTACTCAATAAACTATAGCAGAGGTGATTGGATTCCATCTGTAATGACATCATATTCTCAAAATGTCATTATATTAACTATCTCCAATTAAAAACTACTGTAGTGGTAGAAACATGCATGTGATACCTTTCCTTACCTATAATGCAGGTCAAAGTCATTCTTATAACAAAAGGTACAGAGATAAGTATAATTAAGACTTCAGAAATGAAGATCCAAAGACACAGAAAAATGATTGATTTTTGATGCTTATGTTTGATAAAGGATGAACAACTAGGTAGAAAAATAAAATTACCCATAAGTATGACCTAATTATAATAAGAGGAGAAGGAGGAAAACAGTAACATCCTTCTGTTCAGATCCTTTTTGACTGCTACATTGTAGCATTCGTTACCCTGGACATAAGACAGGACCCCTCTGGAATGAAGGTTCATGACCTACTACCAGAAAAAAATAGGCCATAGAATGTTTTTATGGATAATGCTAACGAGAAAAACGAGGAAAGATTAAAGTAATACTTCCAGTTTTCATTCTGATATTCCAATGCTTGCTTTAAGAAGGAAGTGGGCAGGGGGAAGACCCAGAAGAAAAGCAGGTGAGTGAGAGACATTTTTTTTTCTGAGGCTGCTTTTAGGATCTTCCCATCTGTTCTAATTTGAACCACTCAGAATGCCAAACTATCATTAAGTTAGGGCATCATTTTATGAGTTTCAATATTTGCAGACTCAGTCTAAATATTCTCTGTTGTATTTTGATGAAGTAAGCAACTATACAAATAAAAAACCTAGTGGCAAGGAAATAAGACCAGACCCTATGAACTGGGGGGTGACAACGCTCCAACCAGTAGCCAGGAGAAACCCAGAGCTCTCATTCCTCTGACTTCAAAGAAACTAACTCTGCCGACACCTTGAGAGCCCTCAGAGACTGATATTTTTCCCAGCTTATTCTCCAGATGTGAACATATTCTAACATTTTTGACAATGAAGAACCAACACATTAGATCACTTACCTTTAATCTCAAAGAAATCTTTAATGATCTACTGACTATATTCCAGACATGATATGATTATTAGACAATATTAAAAAGTAAGTGAACAGTGGATAATAATTTTTCCATGACATTTAATTTCTGCTCTACCTTACAATCAATGAAACACAAGTAACAATATATGAGTTCAATTCTATCTTTCCAAATAGAAACTCAGATATTTTTAAGATTCTAAAGCTATTCTTACAATGCAGTATTAGGATTCTAAAGCATTATCTGTGGCCAGTGTTATATAAGATTAAAGTCCCATGATGGGGCCTTTGACAAAAACCTAAATTTCCCAAACATCATATTGGATGAAATGGGTGGTGAGTATAAATCAGTATTAGTCTTTGCATTTGTGAGACTGCATTAAAGTCTCAGCACTCCAATTAAAAGAAAAGTATCTGAGTGAGACAGGTTTCTACAAGTAGTAGAAACTAACATATAAGATGTAAATGTCTGCAATTTAAGCCACATAATGATAAGGAATGTGTTTATGCAATAAAATTATTTTAAAATTCCATAGAAATAATGAATTCCAAACTCAGGAGAGTGGTTGCCTTCAGAACAGAGAAGGTAATATGTTTGGGAAAAGAATGCACAGAAATACAATTTATAATCTTAGATTTCTTACAATATGTACCTGAGATTCACATATTTTTTTCTATAATATTTCAGAACACATTTTAAAAGACACTGGTTGACGATAGTTTCTAAGGAGAAAGGTTTATAAGTCATAAAAGGTAAGTACCTCTTTAGTATGACTTTGCGTGGATGGTCAACAGCTGGACACGGAGCCAATTAACATATGTCAAAGGTCTAACATGTGAATTATCTACTTTAATGAAGTCAATGCCCTCAAATAAAAAAGAACGATATCATATATCTCTCAGTGCTGATATTATAAGAATAAATGTAATTTTTAAAAATATTGTTAGAAAATTTAAGATTTCTTATGTATTTGTAAATATGATAAATACATTAAGTTTTAATGGTATTTTTGCAATACAGTCTATATTATCTGTGTTATAAATGAGATCTAAGAATATAAATATATATAAATATATAACTACTGAGCAGTTAATAAAATAGTATTTTATATATCCAGATAATTTTTCTTTTCTATCATTAGAAAACAAATCTTAGAATTCTAACTTTTCCTAAATAATGTCCTGTTATATTTGCAAGACATAAGACAAGAATTGATGGGCGTAGGAACATAGCCCAAAGGTTAAAGTGCTTCCCTAGCCAGGGTAAGGCCTTGGGTTCAAGCACCCAGTATGACATAAGCTGGGCTTGTTGGTGTATACCTGTACTCCTAGCACTCAGGGAAACCGAGGCAGGAGGATTTCTGTGAGTTCGAGGGCAGCCTGTTTTACTTAGTGAGTTGAGGACCTGCCTAGTGTACAGAATAAGACCCTATCTCAAGAAAAAAGCAAAACAAAACAAACACAAAGAAAAGACAAGGATTTTGGTGCAGTAATTCATTACAATAGTTAAAAGAAGAAATATATATCATTATAAGTCATAAATGATGCATAATTGCAATATATTTCATAATTATATGTTCATATTTTAATTTATAATAACCCATATTTATTCACATTGTACCAATATATTATAAAATTCTATCAAGATTAACACAGTAAATTTACTATTAATTTGTACATTAATAGTAATCTTTGAATTAACTGTGGTTCTTAGAATTAAAACAGGAAACTCTAACACCCCAGCTTTGAAAGTTTTCATATTTCATTTTGATACAAGGTCTTACTAACTTGTTTAGGCAGATCTCAATCTTAAGATAGCCCTGCCTCAACTTCCAAAGCAGCTTAGATTACAGATGTGAGTGCTACTGTGCTTGGTTGAGTTTTATAATTGTTTTCCAGTAAAAGACCAGATTGTAAAGTAATATCAATAGAAGATTAATAATCTATTCGTGAATACAATTATTTTAGCAGTTATTTAATGATTAATATGTCCCTAGGTTGCTATGAAAGAGAAAAAAGATTACTTTGCAAAATCTGTTTTAACACCCCAAATAAATTAAAGCGATACTTTATTTTCACCTCCAAATAAGAAACTATTGTATTTAGCGCATAGGTGTCTATTTCTTACTCACGATGAATGCACTCAGGAGTGTGGTGCTCTCCAGTTGCATGAAATTATGAATAATCCGTGTTCCACCTGACGGTAGGTCCATCCTTGCTATCACGTGTTCTGAGGTTTCCCTAAGATGTTGATAAGCGATCAGCAACAGAAAGAAGAGACTCTCACAGGTGTTTCTGGGCCAGGTCTGGGATCAACAGTTTTCATTACTTGGAATTCTGCACAGAGCCACGCCCAGCCATTCTGGGAAATGTTTTTGGCAACGTACAGCAAGTAATTTTGGTGCTCGATTAGCAGTGTCTTGTAGAACCTGAAGCTCCTGATATTGTCACTCTGTCCAGGAATATTGTGCCCTGATGCAACAAGTTCACTTCTTTGTGAGTAAAAGGCTGATAAGCACAACCAGAAGACAAGAGAATGGAAAGAAGTTTATTGCTTGTGGTAAGAGGAGTTCTAGAATTAAACGGCAAAGCAATGCTCTCCAGATAAAGAAAGCAGGGGTCAGGATTAGAAAAACACATGTGCATTTGATGGGGATGACAGACACATCATCACACATTGAGATGGACACATTACTGAGCATGCTCAGTTCTAAATCATAATCACCCTTTCGGAAAAAATGTTGTCAGACATAATTGGCTCAACGCAAAGGGGTTAGCATTATAGTGGGCAAAATTTCCTACAGATTGTCCAAAAAGAACGAGCCAGAATGATTTGGTAAATTTGGCTGGTTTTGTTGTGGGTTTCTCCAAATTATTTAACACACACAAAAAGAAAAACAACTTTAAGGTATATTACCTGACCTTTACTAAGGCAGCAGGTTTGGTACGCATGGTAGAATGCCTTGTAAAATGTCCCTTGCTTTCAGCTAAAATTTTAAATTTTACCAAAAGGGAAATATAACTGAAGGGATTGAACTGAAATTTTATGTTTTATGACAGAAGACCATAGAAATTTGCAGAGCTGGGTGCATCCTTGGCCTGTAGGACAAGATATTTCAAGCAATTAGGAAATCTGCGCACAGCAGTGGCTTTTAGACCAAGTAAGAAGAGAGGCATATTTTCGAATGTGGAATGAGAAGGCACAAGAGTAAACAAAAATCTCCAAATCAGGCTTAGTAATTGCCAGACTTTATGGCAATGAAGATTCTGACAGCATTAAGTCTTTGGAACATTTGTTTCTATGTATTAAAAACTTATTACAGGGAAGTATTGCAATCCTACTAAGAAGCTGCAGAAAAGCACGCAGATAACCAAGGAAGCTGACAGCTAGATTCTCACCCATTTTAGGAAGGGTCAAGGAGCAAGACTCTTGAACTATGAACCTTCCACACAGCCTGCAAAACAAGCTTAATAGGCTAATCGTGTAATTTTAAAAGCACCTCGTCAAAATTTCAGATGACAAAAGAAATAGATGTTTCATCTGCAAGCCTCATTGCACATGAGAATTCTTGAAATTTGTGATGTCATTTAATTTTGGAAATCAAACCAAAGTGGCTTTGCTACTGATGCAAACATGTATCAAGGATTATGTTTGTGGAAGGGATAATAAATGTGCAATATGAAAGAAAAGCGAACACAGTGAGACTCCTTTCCTCATAGGATTTACTCTAAAGCAAGTGCTCTGAGTTTTCACTGACGCTAATCACCTCATTGTGACAACTTGTCTTCAATGTTAGGAGCAAAGGAAATTTTCCCCTATGACTCTGAAGGTTCAAGAGAATGAACAAAGATTTAAAAGGGGAAAAGGCTTTTAACGTGCAAGGGGGGAGGTCACTGGGGCTAATTTGCCAATATTCAGGAGCCCATATTTTTATTATTATTTTTTTTCAACTGGGTAAGGCAGGAAAGGAAGATGCAAACAAATTTGAGAATATTAGCATGGTTATTTGGTGAACAAATGGTCCAGGAAACAGCCCTTTTGGAGTTTGAGTGATGCTTCACGATACACATTATCTTGTAATGAAAGTCCATCCAGGTGCGGCTATATACCTCAGCTTATTTTCTGAGATGGATAATGAAATTTTAAGGTGGGGATGGAAAGCAATTTTTGGCATCTAATTTTAAATCAACAAAGGAAATTCTAGAAAACAGCATTGTCTCTACATCAAATTTTTCAGCTTCACAATAACCCACTATAGTTAGGAGGTATCATTTGCTGAGCCCCAACATTTTTGCTCATATCCTAGAACAAAACAAAACAAAACAAGAAAAATCCCTAAGAGTTAAGAGCACAAATTTAGAAATCATACTCAGCAGTCTGACCTTTGTCTAATTTCTTATTTTTTATAAAATCTTCTATAAGTGGTAATGACAAAAGTTCTATTTTTCCCACATAGAAGTCAGTAGGCAACGATTTTCTCAAAATTATATTACTACTACTCTTATAGCTTTTAAATTTTATATAAAGTTTTCTCAAAATGAATGTTACCAATTTAGGCTGATGTAGGTTCATTTCCAAGCACTGAATCATCATAACAAAATTAGTAAATTTTCTAATACTAATGATTCTTCTAAAAGTGTACTACCATATGGTTTGGTAGGAGTAGATCAGCTGTAAGGTATTTGCTTAGCAAGTAAGAGGGTCAGTCTCCAATAACAATAGTTTATTTGGTGGTCATTTTTATTACTGAAGTTTTTAAAAGCATTAAGAAGGTTTTTTTTTAACTAACTAGATTATAGAAAAGTTTGCATTTATTTTGTTATCTATTTTACCCCCAAGTATGTGTTGTACTTACCTAATTATTAGTGGGGTTGTGAGTTAACTGCTCAGCTGTAGAAAGTAAAGAGCAGAGTAGAATTTGAACAAAATTGATAATAAGTTGTATGTCTGAGTTTTCCAGCAAAGTTATAATTAGCTGTTGTAGAGTCATATTCCTATATATAGTCTCATTTGAAATTGGGAATTGGCATAGTCTGTCACCCAGGATATTTATGAAACATTTTTATCTGTTTTGCTGAGTTGAAGATTCAATGGTCAAATATCAAATATGCATAATTCTCTGTATTAGTTAAGTAATTATCCTCTGAGTTGAAAATAAGACCACCCTGGAATGAAACACTGTTTTCTTTATGAGCTGAAGGAAAGATATTGACTCATAAAACAGCCCCCGAGAAATCACCTGGATTAAATGTAAGCAAACTTTTTTCTGTAAAAAGATAGTAAATACTTTCAGTTTTGTGGGTAAGATAATATCTATTTCAACTATGAAATTCTATCATTGAAGAAAGGAAGTAGTAACAGAAAAAAAGAACATAAATAAAAGTAGATTTATTCCAGTAAAATTTTACAAAAATAGGAGAGATCAATTGGGAAAAGACATTGCTGATATTGCTAACAAATCCTAAAATTAGATTTGTGGCTCCAGCGCACAGCAAGCACCAAACACTGAACATCATGGATTGGGCTCATGAAAGTTTAATCAGGAAAGTACCAAGCACTGATGGAGGAAAGCCTCAAAACCGTCTTTCCTGTAGGTTAATTTAGGGACATATACTAATTTACAAAGTGAGGTCATTTATGTCTTAGGAAAAAAATAGATTAGAAGTAAGAAAAAATAAAGTGAACTAATCAGTGATCTGTACACGCAGGTTCAAGCTTCTTGATTCAAGAAGGATTTTCAGAAAATGGCAGTACAAGTTTCATCTGAAAGTTGAGTTGGAGGTCCTTGAAAACTCACTAAAATTTGCTCAGACCCAAGAGAAGGGATTGGTGACTTTATTATCACTGAACTAAATGAGGCTAAGAAACAAATTGACTGCTTGTTACCTTAGTGACCATACAGTAAGGTTGTTATCTATCGTAAAGCTAATAGAAGATTGTTTTTTTATTGTTTAAATTAGCAACATCCATTATTATGAGAATAAGTAACTAAAAACATTCTGCGTTTAGAATTTCCCTCAATTTAGTTGCGATAAATCTACTCTCCACACCAGTTCCCAGGTCCAAGTACTCTCATGCTGTTAAGAATGAAGCAGACGACTGAGTTGGAAAATAATGTAATCAACCAACAGTTTATTGAATCAAACAAAAGAGAAAAGCACTTAGTCGAGAAGTCAAGAAGAAAGCCAAGCAGATCTCCATTAGAGAAATAAAGAAAAGGCCCTGGAAGAGGGCTGTGGGGCTTGGAGCAATGAGATGCTTCTCAGTGGTTGGTTTCTTCAGGTGCATATAATTGGAAAAAGCAAATCCTTCCTCAAGGTGAAGGAAGCAGCATCTACTAAGTTTAGGAAAATGAAGCAAATTAACATGTATTAACTACTTGGTCTGTGGAAACTGAGAAACAGCCTCTGGGGAGAGGGGTCCACCAGATATCCTATTTTGTAGTTTTTCTTCCCTAAAGTACCTAGCAGTTACTATATTTTTAAATCGTGTTATAGCTTCTCTCTGTTAGTATCCTTAAAATACAAATTAATATTATTTACAAGAAAGTTGGATGAGTGTTTTGATGTCCCAAAAGTAGAATATTTGCACAGATGAGAAATATCCAAGAACTGTGCTCTCAGGCTTTTTTGATCCCGGTCTCTCGGGTCCTTCTTTCTGAGCACATTTGTGCTTTGCCCATCTAAGCCTCTGATCAATTCCTTGCTCTCCTACATGTACAAGTGAGATGAGCCTTATTTTGTCCGGAGGGACTCCTGAGCAGCTACTGTACTCACTTACATAAATACTAGAAATGCAATTCATCTTTGTGCCAGTGGTTGTTATGCCCCAAAAGCAACCCTGATTGCCATGTAAATTAAACCTAGAAGCTGTGTTTTAAACATTAAAAAGACAAGTCGCTTAATTTCTGGTAGTTCACAAGAGAAGTTTCTAGAAAAAATTATAAATAAATATATATAAATAAAAACAATTTGAGTTTTTATTTGGGATCTATAGGAAATGCCTCAAATGTGCAATTACTACATTGGAAAACAAAAATCTTTCATTCATAATATCTACATTTAGCAAAGATTGTTAAACTAGGGCTAGCCTCAGGGCAGAAGTCAAACCCAGAACGGAAATCAAGTATGCACTTACAAAAAGACCGTGTCAAACACATGGCTATAAGATCACTTGTAAGGATTTCCAAATGAAAGAGAGTGACTACACTGTCACAGAAAAAGGGGGCTTTGGAAGATTTTGACAAAATGTCTTACAAACACTCCCCCCTCAGGCAAGAAGTATTCTGAAAATGTATACTCTCCACTTTAGAGTAGAGAATAGGAATGAGAGTATGTACCTGGCTGGATTTCAGAATTATTTCCAAACACTCACTGCTCTGACTCTACTCCCATATACAAATTTAGAGGGGCATGTGGTTTACACGTATCATATCCAACCCCTGACTTAGCTTGGTACGTTAGGTGAGCATAAAGCAAAACAATGCCTGTCACTTTATTTGAGACAAGAGTTTTGCTCTATAGTCCCAGTTGTTCTCAAAGTTACTTTGTAGCCCAGCTGGCCTCAAACTTGCATTCTCCCCCTGCTTCCGCCTCCTGAGTGCGCCACCACTGCCAGTTTGTGTCGTGCTGGGGAATCAAACTCAGGCCCTTGTGTTTGTAAGGTGAGCACTCTAACCCCTAAGCTACTCCTCCAGCCCTGTATGTCTCTGTAGTTACATGCCTTTTGAATCTAAAGAGCTCCATTCTTATAGAGACAACGTATATGATGATGTTGTGAGTCTTAATTCTGAATTTTTTTATGTTAAGAGGACAAGATATTAAAATAACCCGAGGAGAGATGGATGAATTTTGCATGTGAAGGGAATGCTTCAACCTTCAGAACGCGCTGTAAGTGATGGTGACTGGTTTCTAAACTTATCCTTAATACTTTTGCACTTCTTTCTTTTTTGGCCTCTTGAAAATCATCCTGGCCGTGAGTTTATAAAGCCTTGGTCTTTTGGCTAAAAGACCACACGGAGAGTTCATATGAAGAAGTAGAACTCGTACAGTTACATGGGAAAGAAAGATGCCAAGCTCATTCATAAACTGCAAAAGGCACACCTAAATTAGTGATCCACTCTGAGATGAGCAGGAGCCTTGCTCAAGATGAAGAACTGTGGAAAAATAAATAAAATAGTAGCCGCTGGAATCATTAAGTTTTGGAAAATGTTACTATACCTTAGTGGATAAATGACACAGAATCATACAGCAGGAAGAAAGAGCAAGACGCAAAACACACATTTGCTAGAGATCACTGAAGAAGTAAAGTACGTAAAAGAAAAAAAATTATGTAAATTTTCTCTTTTAAAATATCTATTTAAATTCATTTGTACAAGTATATGCATTTGGATGTGTGCATATATGCACATATACATTTGCTTAGAGTTATAAAAATATTAACAACACAAAGGCTAAGTACAAATTTGATTAAGTTCATTAATTCAGTAGTTGCCTTTTAGTAACTCGTAAATTTTGCAGAATCCATTTCATTAATTACAATAATCTGGTAGCCATGACTACAGTAATTATAATATTCTGGTAACCATGACTACCATGTCTCAATACCCTTTTAAAATAATGGAAGTTATTTTTACTTTTAGATTTAGGTTTCCTGAAACTGTAGAAAGCATAATTGATACACAGTTTATAACCACTATAACTAATCTCCAATAATTTATTGCACAATATTTTTCATATTTGAAACACACCAAAAATGGTAAACGTTGAAACCAGTGCCGATGTTTTTTTCCATACAAGTGGATTTTATGTGACAGTTTAGTTGCAGAAAGATGAATCCTGACATTAAACTTTTGTATAAACACAATCCAGTTGTATACTTATCATTCCAATTATTTCTCAGAATACGCAAATGGATTGATTCCAGGAACTGCCCCCACATGAAACTTCATGAATGACCAACTCCATTGTATAAAATGCCATAGTATTATCATATAAGCCACACACAAAAACATTTATACCTTAAATTTCTCAAGAGTGTCTGTTATGCTTAACACAGAGCATGCTTAAATATTGTTTTGTTCTCATGGATACAAAGTAGTGCTATGTATAGCAAGTATTTGTTTTGCCTTTCAGAGCTTTCTGAATTTGTTTCAAGTTTTTCTAATTGTGGTTTATTTAGACATAATATGTGTACTTCTCTATGGTGTAATGATAATCTGAAGCAAATATTTAATGTGTAATGATGAAATCAGGGTAATAACGCTTTCCATATTCTAAAATGCTAATTATTTTTGTGTTTTTGTAAGTTGTATATTCTTATACTCTAGTTATTTTTCAGGACTAGAGCTTGTTTCACGCAGTAGCTACAGACAGAGGAGCAAGTCCCTCTCTTCTCTGACTAGGTCCTCACATCAGGCTCATTTCCACCATCTCCCTGTCTCCAGATGGTCTCAGTTTCTGGTCCCACTGCTTTCTTCTCTGAGATCAACTTTTTAGTCTCCACAAATGATTGAGAATATGTGGCGTTTGTCTTTCTGTGCCTGGCCTCAACATAACGGTCTTGATTTCCATCATATCTCTGCACGTGAGAGGATTATTTTTGGGCGAATGGTACTCCACTCTCTATGTAACAGACTTCCCTTATTCCTCTTTGTTTGGGCTATAAGATATCACTTGGATAGATCCTTCAGCTGCAGCCATAGACGAGCCCAGTTTTCCTCAGCTGTAACAGATGTTAGAAGTGTCAGTGTGGCCTCAATCATCAAAATGACAGCAGTAGTGACAGTTGTTGATGGAATATTCAGAGACCGTAGACTTTCAGAGGTGAAGGTCTTCAGGACCCACAGAGTCGATCATTGATATTGCTGGGCCTATTATGGCAGATACCACTGTCTCTGTGTTGCAGAATGTGAAAGGGACTCTCCCCATGCCCCAAAAGGCACATGGTGTGACACTAGGGGATGGAGAGCCAGCACCGCAGTTCCAGAGGATGGAACTGGATGTGGAGGAAATCCCTTGCCTCCTCGGGATGAGCAGAGAAGATGCCCAGGTTTGTAGCACCACTAGCCAAAATTCTAGAGCCTCAGGGCCTGCATGGAAACTGTCCCAGTTTTTATAGGATAGCACAAGTGATACTGAAATCAGTGACACCATAAAGTGTGGATTTAAGATTTTGAAAGGTAAAGGGGAACAGAATAAGAACACTATCTTTAAAAAAAATGCGACGGGGAAATTCACTAGGACTTAGGAGACCAGTGTGGTTGGCGCTCAGGCTGCGGCAGGTCGCTGTGGTTCTGAAGCTACACAACACAAATGCTATCTTCCCCAGGACCCAAAGGAGTGAGGGGATGACACCAGGATATGTGGCACTGGCATTCTTACGGTGTTCTGGGCTGTTAGAACCAGGAGTCATGGTCCTGAGACGATTGAACCTGGAAGAGCACGTTCATAGATTCTGCTAGGCACCCGCAGGTGGCAGCGTGGTTTGTTTCACTGATTCTGTGGTCTTCAAGCAACAAATTATAAATAAACCTAAAACCAGATCATGAAAGGCAGATGCTGATGTGGCCTGAACATTGCTAGTGACTGTCCTGAAGCTTTGGGAAATAGGTTCCCAGGTCTCATACCATGAGTATGGGTGATCCTGAGGTTTCAGCCATTAGGAATCTTGGTCCCAAGGTCATTGGCTATAGGGGAGAGCTTTCTGAGGTGTTCTGGGGTAAAATGCTGGGAGCATTGGAGTTAATGGCACTGTACGCCACAGTCCTGGAGACATAGATATCTCCCTGAGGTCTTAAGGGGTGAGAACAGGAAATGCAAGGTGTAAGACATTTGAGTGCTGTGTTTTTCAAAATATAAGCCTCAGAAGGAAATTTCTCCAGGTCCCAAGAGAAAATCTTGTGGGATCTTGTGGGAATCCAGGGCTTTTCTCACCAGCAACCGTAGTCCTAAAGCCATAGCTAGAGAGGAGACCTCCTGTGTCTCCCACAGAGTAAAAGCAGATGGGGCTAAGGCGTATGGCTCTTGTAACGTCTGGTCCTAAATTTTCAAGACCCCAAATGTCATGTCATATGCCTTGTGGGATATACGGTGTTCCAAGACCTCTGGCAACAACAGGTGGCTGATTGCTGGCCCATAAGGTAGGATGATCTATCAGAAGCTAACATAGTAACTAAGGTTCAGGTAGGTCCCAAAATGAGTTCTTTCCTTGGATCAGAATGGTCAATCTCTAGACTTTAAGACTGCGATAACTGTAGAATCATTCTATAGAAGTGCTGGACTACTATTTTATAGGGGTCAGGGGTTTTACTTTACATGTGTTAATCAGTTCTTAATTACTGTTACTAAATACTGGAACAATTAATTTAAAAGGAAAATATTTTCTTTTGGCTCATGGTTTCAAAGGCTTCAATCAACGGCTGTTTCTCTGTTGCTTTTGGGCCTATGACCACACAACTCATCATGGTTGGAGCACATTGCAGAGGAAGTCAATCACTTGGTGGCAGTCAGAAAACAAAGAAAACAAGTAAGGGTCTGTGGTCCCAATGTCCCTAAATCTCCTACTCCCAATGATCTGAATCCCTTCCACTGAACCACACCTCTTAAAAGAGTCTACCTTCTAGCAGTCACACCACAGTCTCCAACAAAGCCTTCAATACATGGCAATTGGGGAACACTTCAGATACAAAGTTTAGCACTACTTTGCTTTTCTATACACTGCACAGTAGCTGTGGTACAGTTCACGTAGCAATTTGAATTGCTGCTTTCCACCTTTCCAGTCTGTTTAGTGCTCCTTTTACATCCTCCCTGATCTTAAGTTGCCCTTTAGTCATTCTATTTGAAATACAGTTTTACTTTGGTTAATCTAGTTCTTCCCTTGGCCAGGGGCACATGCAAACTTCTGTATTCAAACAGCTTGGATCTTGTGATGTTTTTGATGCAATGTATCCCCCAAAAGCCTCATGTTCCTATGGGTAGTGTGGAGGGTTAGGAAGTGGGGTCTGTCTGGAAGGGGCAAATGTGTGGCGCTTGACCTGGGGGGGGGGTGTGCGTGTGCTGGCACCCCCCCCACCCCCAAGCTTATCTGTTCCACCATGCTGTGAGGATCTCTGTCTCCCAGAGCCCTGTCATCAGCCCCCTTGCTCCAGCCCTGCCATGCGATTCCATAGTTTTCCAGCAAACTATCCATGAAAGGACTGAGAACCTTCTGACCTGTGAGCTAAAATAAATCATTCCTCCCTAAAGTTGTGCATGTTGGGTATTGAATCACTGAAACTAAAAATTAACTAAGACAGATCTCCTATCTCAGAATGTGTTTTTAAATATGCTCTATCTATACTTAGTTGAATCTATGGAAGAAGAATTTGCAGATATGAGGGATGGTGGTAATATTAATTCAACGCATTTGATAAAGAATTAGCCCTTTAGATACTAATGAGTCCCCATCCACACAAAAGTAAAAACTAGTGTATATTCTTTAAATACTCCATTCTACCCAGTGATACCTCTTCTGGTGTTTTTCAGTATAGTTACAAACAGGGTATAGCAGAGATACAGGTATACCAAATTTATAGCAACACAATTAACAACAGCTAAATCGTAGAAGTTACCATCAAGAGATCAATGGATACAAAAATTGCAGTATATGTGCACAGTAGAGTGCTACTTTTTCATAAAGACAGATAGATTGGAGGATTTTGTAGGTAAATGGTTGTAAGTTGAGACCACTATGCTCAGTGAAGTGAGTCAAACTCAGAAAGTTAAATATTGCATGGTTTCTCTTATGGGAGAAACCCGGAATACAGGCGTTTTATAGAACCAAATGAGTATGACAGTGGAAGTTAGGGTGGGAGGGTCACAGACGGTGCAGGAGATCCAAAAAGGGGCGAGGGGAAGGAGTCGTTGTGTTAACATCCTCTATATACACAAAATGCTTACGCTCAGTGTAACTTTGTATATTACACACACACACACACACACACACACACACACACACACACACACACACACATTATTAAAAATGGGAAAACAAAAAGCAATAACGAGGGTCTCAGTTCTATAACAAATAACTTAATTTTTCCCTCTAATTTCTAATTTCTCCACCATTTCATTTTCTCTCCCATGGTTCATTTTTATCCTTCTCTTAGTATATTAGAAAACACCTCTGAAAATTTTTGGAACTGATTGTTACCAGGCTAAGAGCTGAAAACCACAGAGACATAAACACGGAAGAAAAGCCACATTAAAAGAAAACTTCATTCATTCTTTTTTAAATCTTAGTTTTTGAACTTAATGTTGTGATTTTGTATATAATATGTAGTAATTTCCCAATCTCCTCAATTATTTTGAGCTACTTTTATTGAAGAGGTCTAACAAAAATTATTATTCATATATTCTCTTATGCATCTTAAAAGGTAGGTATTTTTCCCTTATCTCTTGTAAGGAAGGCAAGTATTATTTTGGAGGTTTTTTTGAATTTAAATTAAAGTTTAAATGACACATAGGAAAACATTAAATATTGTCAAGATTTATAGAGTAGTATGTGATGATTTGATACATGTATATACATTGTCTAATGTTTAAAAGGAAACGACATTAAACAACAATTTTAGTCTTACCATGTCATGCTCATTGCCTTCTTACATAATACCAGAGTTTTTAAGTAAATAATAATACGTTTCTCAGTAATTAGTGGTTAATATCCAACTCCTCTTATCAATTAGCTTTGGCAGCAAAAGGAAACTATTAGTGAGGGATAATTAAATTATTTTAGAGAAAATTAAGATAGAACTAAAAGCAATTAATGAAGACATTTTCAGCTGTAAAGCACCAGACATGTAACCATTGTATTTGTGAGCTTCATAGCATTAATATATTCACATATTTTTATGTAAGCCCTTGTCATCTACTTCGTAGTTTAAAGAATGCTACATCTTTTTTATTACATGCAGTCGACTCTGCGACAAATTCTGTGATTTTTAAAACATATGCCTCACAAAAACTTTGACAATAAAAATGTTTATTATGTTGTAGCATGAGGAGTGAGAATAAGAGAACCTCAGTGCACTCATAACTGTACTTCCAGGCGAAATGTGATGGTAAATCCAGAGATGAAATGAAAGATTAATTTGTGGAGATGGCAATTTGGCAGACACGTAATACTGCCATATTGTTAGTCTGGTGGCAGAGTGGGTTGCATTTTTTCATGTCGTTTATTCACATATATTTGCTTTGATTTCCAAGTATAGAAAATGCCTTTTTCCCATCTGTATGGTATTAGGTGGTGTTGTTTTATCTGGGATGTGGTTATGAATTAATTAGCAAGCACTCATATTAATTAGAGGTAGAGTACAGAGAGATCACCGTGCAAAATACATTAATGTAGCTGATACCCACGCTGAGAAACAGGAGGGTGCCCCCTATGAAGACTGTTTTGAGGAGCCCTTGGGTGGCTCCTCACTGTGTATGCACTGATACAAGGAGGGAGAAAGGCTCCCTGGTTCATTTGGAGTTATAATTTTGGGAAATAGACAGGAAAAAAATGAGAAAGTGTGTTACGGTTAGCCCAGCTGTGCTTCAAGGACTAAGCCCATGAAGATAGTGCAAGGCTAAACATGGAAGCTGTTTTATCTGAGATGAAACACAGGGCCATAGCCACAGCAAAGTGAGACTTGAAACCAAGAGGCCCACGGGTTCTGTGTCACTGGGAGGCATATGCCAGCAGTGGTGGTGAGATGCCCCACGAACGGGCACAGAAAAAGCGCTGTGTGGTGACAGATGATGGATTCAGGCCAATTTTAGGCGCTTTTAGGGAACTTTAAAAATAATCTTTGCAGACACTCAGAAATCACCGCGTGGGAATTTGAATTTCGTACCAAGGTCTCTGCTACTACACAGGTGAGGCAAGATTTATTGCCCTGGGGACTTCGTTTGTACTCACAACGAGAAAGGGCTTGGGAAGCAGATGTTGACCTTCAAAGTTCTTTCCATGTAATGTGCAAAGTCTCCCGGTTTACCCAAGGGGAGCCTGGGAAGATGGAGCTGCAAAGAATGGGGGACCACAGATTTAGGTGTGGCCAAATTTTCTGTCTTTCCCAGCCCTTTTTTATACTTTCTAGGACTAAAGAAGGTGACACAAAGTTTAAGCATAAAGCAATCTAAGGGGATGAGTATGAACTCAGTGCAGGCAGGGAATTTAGGTGGGTCATACATACTGCAGTGATTACAGCAATGACGTCTTTAACAAATTCTATACCTAAACCAGGACATGCTCTATGGAAACCTTCCTGAAAGCAAAATAATTAAACACCGCCATCTACCAGGAACAGAGTTAATTGTATCGAGGGGGCATGAAAACAGTCACAGGCACTATCAGGCTCCAGGGGACACTGAGGGCAGAGCCCTTCACTCGGCGATCTTGGAACTTTCCTCAACAAGCCTCAATGCGCCTTTTCATCTAATCAGGCTCTTCAGCTGTGCTCTGAAAGTGATGGAAATAACAAAATAATATCCATGCAAAAATATCAAAAATCAAATGCTCAGTGAAAGACAGAAAATAACTGCTCAGGAGCCCCAGACAGGAGATCACTGAACATAGCTTTGAAATTTCACTTGACAAATTATGTGACATGCACAATAGAAGAACGAAATGTGGGGCCTATAGAATTTATTGAAATGACACCCATCAGCTTTTCAAAGACAAACCGTCCAAAGATGTTAAATCTTGTTTTGGGTGGTGGCTATCTGAGTATGGGCGTAGGGGAGGGTGAGATTAAAGAGGAAAGGGGGCAGGAAGAGGGAGACTAAAATCAGGAACCTTGTGAAGTGAATGAAAACAGATGGGATCTGTAGCTCAGCGTTGCTCATTTTGTGTCACTGTGAGACAGTGATTTGTTTTTGTATCACATAATATTTATTATTGATAACCAGTTAGAGCTTTGGATAACTAAAGGATTCCCAGGAGAAGGAGAAAAAAAAGATGATATGTAAAACCAGGTAAAATGTGAAGCAGGTCTGTATTTAATAGAATCGTACCAACATCAATTTCCTGGTTTTGACAAGATATTGTGGTTTTGTAAGATGTTATTGTGGTAAGTCAGGTAAACGGTACAGTATAGGAATTGTCTGTATTACTTCGACAAATCCTGAAACTGAGTCTCAACCAATTTTAAAATACAAAGTATTTTAAGCAAACCATAACAAATGAGTATCTTTTTTTAAAAAAAAATTGCAGAGCAAGATAAAAGAAATTAGGCATTCAATCTTTGAAAACACTAAACAAATTCAAATGATTGAGAGTAGTCAAAGTGGCTTCTTTTTCAGATTTAACAAAATAGTACATGATTTCATTAACCACGTCCTACCTGGTAAGTGGTACCAGATTTGACAAGGAGTTGGCTTTCTTAATCCAGAGCATATTTAAGTTTTTGATCTTTGCGTCATTTTTTTATTGTAGCTCTGGGCATAATTTGGCAGCTCTTTCAAGAGTCGACATTTTCACCTCATAGCAGCAGAGTAGATTTTTCCATTTGCCAAGGTCTTTCTTCAGAGCAAATGTTTTGTACTTCTAACGACTTGACAAAGGTGAAAGGCTTGATGATTAAAATAATTTTGAATCAAGTTTGACAACTGCCAATCTTGCCAACACCAAAATATTTTGTCATAAGTTGGATAGTTTAGTGTGCATCTCAGAAAGCTTAATCTTTGCTTATTTTGGAAATGATTAACATTTGATACAGATCACATTTCTGCAGATCTGCCCTGAATTTTGAGCTCTATCTGTACAAACAAGTCAACACTATCTCACCCACAGCGCACACACATATAGGTATAAATGCACACATACAGAGATAAAGAGAGAATCATTTTCAGTTTCCTTCACAGCTCAAAAAATCCTTAGATAAGAAGATAAAGAGGAAATGAAAAACTTTAATCTATTTCTTAATACATGGGATGTTTAAAATAATATAATGAGGTTTTTTTCCTAGGTCCTTGTTCATCTTAGTATAAGCTACAATTGGAATTTTCAGAAACCCCAGAAAAGTTTTTCTTCCCCCTTATGGTTTTAAAAATTAGAAATTTAGTTTAATTTTTGACTAAAATTTTATGGTCATTATACTTTTTTGAATTTGTTTTTCTCCTTGGTCACCTTCCATTTTTATTCTTCCTGCCTTCCTGCCTGCCTTCCTTCCTTCATTCTTTTCTTCCTTCCTTCCTTTATTCTTCCTAAGGATAAACACATGGTCATTTGCAAGCTAAACTTATAATCAACTATGCCATACTCCCTTATTCACAAATATTTTTGAGAGTATAACATGCATTTTCTCCTGCCATAGCTCCACCTTATCCCTTAAGAAAAGCAGTTTCTTTGTCATATTGCTACTGAATTAGCTGAAATCATCATATAGCAATTATTTTTCTACCTGAAAAATGTTTCCTTATAATAATAACATTAATATTAGTTGCCTATTATTCCATATAGAAACACTAATATTAGCTTATGTTTATTCACACGATGCCACGTTTTGAAGTAATTCTTTTGAATACAGCTTATTTATTTTACACAATAATTCTTACAGAAACTGGAATAGGCACTGGAAAGACGGCAGAGATGAAATTCAGGGAGGGGAGGATTTGCCAGTTTTCATGCGCCTAAGTACATCCAGGGTCCAAAGAATGGTCCAGATGCCTTCTAGCCATATGCTTCTACCCCTGAGCCGTGGGCACAGGAGTGGGGTTGGGGGGATAATGATGAATGCTTGTGCATTAGAACAATGGGGCTGCTCTGCCAGCTCAAGCCACAGACCAAACATTCCTAATTAAGATGTTGTCATTTTACCTAGGGGAAAAGCTTGGGCCAGATTCCAGCTTGCCCATAAATAAGAAAAACTGCCAGAAATATGAGAAAGAATAGTTTCAAGCAACAGTATCCTTCCATGATTAAGAACATAATTCAGCCTGCTACCAGCACTGATTTATGGGTTCACAGTGCAGGGCTGATTTGTAAGGGAGCTCTTTTTCAAAGTGCGCCTCCTGCTGGCCAGATAAGGTGACTACTACATTTCTTAAGCCAGAAATCAATCGAGCTCATGTTTTTTCCTCCAAAATTGGTCATGTCCTTCAGTGAAGAAGAGCTAACCTAATTTTGTTCACAAATACAATTTTTCAATTTCTCAACACCAGTTGAATATATGTATTCCATGTATTGCCATAAAGCTTGATTTTCTCCTTTAATAGTTGCCATATTTATTATAATTTATTTATTATGCATATATATATATATATATATATATATATATATATGTACATATGTATGTTTTGTCGTGTTCTCATAGGAAAACATAGATAACTTTTTTCATTATTATATTCTTATTAGCCTTCTTTATTTCCATCTCTGGCACAGTGGCATTCTGCATTTCTCTGTAGCATCTCCCATTGTCCTCGACTTGTTTAAGCTGTCAGCTTTTCAGTTCTTGCTCTCATGGGTTATAGACCAGAAACTACATACATTTATCTTTTTCATTACTTAACTAGTGAATTCTCCCACATAAATCATTAATATGTAATAAAATATTTAGTTACATGCCCTGGAGTTACTATTGGTTTCTAAAAGAATACCCACAAGGTGTTAAAACATACAGAACATGATGAATTGACCCAACAACTCTATGTTCAGAGCACTAAAGGAAACATCTGTGCTTTTGGCGTTTATGAGCACCGTCTCCTAGATGCACCAACATTAAAGACGGTTCCAAGGGAAGTCCGCAGCTGTAGGGAAAGCAGTGCTGAATTACTTCAAACCAGGAGTCTTGACCTTGCTCTTCTGAGATCACCATAGGAATCTGGGTTCACAGTCCTAAATCAGAGGATTTTGATGGCTTTGCTGCATTCCGTGTGGAGGGAACTGCATCTCCCTTGTGTCGTAATATTGGAGCAATCAGAATTTTCTTCAGAAGAAAGGTTCCATCTTTCCTGTAACTACTCTCAGTCAACTGCTCTTGCCTAATCCTTCACTGACAGCAGTTTGAAAGGTATTCTCTGTTGAGGATTTCTTAGTGTTTCTACTGGTAACAGTCTCCAACACTAGGTGCTTTGGAAAAGTGAGCTATGAGGTCACCAGTGTAGGGGCAAGATCTCTCTAGAGGGCCAGGAGACTTTTTGTCCATAAACATGCCCAGGCCCAAGCACCCCTTTTCCTGCTTTTTTGGTGGGCTGACAAAATCCTCCAAACCTTTTGGACGCTCTCACCTGCCCTGTATAGACATACCTCCTACTGATGCTAGAAAGAGAGTCAGGAGAGCCATACCTAGACATCTGTGCATGATCCCTAACTTAAAATGCAGAGCTTCTAAGGTTCACAGCTTCCTTTTTCTTTCTCTACAGGGGATTGAGTGAAATAGGAAAGCCTTCATTTTTATTAGCACCTCTCTATTTTGCTTTTAAAAAATATGGTCCTTTTTATGATGCGTGGTACTTACTCACTTTAGTTTGCCTCCTGTAAAATGATAAAATATATTGAGCTTTCCTATTCCCTTTGTTGTTTGGGCAATAACATTCCTTATATTTCAAGGCATTTATGATAGAGAAGAAAAATATTAATGCTAACGAATAAAGAAATAAATCACGATAGCTCCAGCATCTTGGCATTCATCTTTCTGAAGCTTCTGTCTGCAAGCATTCCAGAAACCAAAGCTTGCAGCTCAGCATCTGGGACCCTACTTTGTTCCGTTGAGTTAGAAAAATAGATTAAGGGTAAAAACCGTAAGGCAGAGCTTAGAGGGTTTTTTTAGACCAAGTCTTGGTTTCTTTGAAGAATTGAAACCTATTTTATACTGTTTTTTTAAATTCCAGGCTAATAGTTTAGTTTCTTTTTCCTGGGACAACCTGCCCAAAGATGTTCGAAAGTTTTTTTGGTAATACACAGTAAAGTTATCTTCCTCTTTGTTAAAGAAATGCATGGCAGAAACACTGCCTTAATATATAATCTTGGTTATTGTATGAAGACCAACACTTGACTTCACTGGCAGAATCCCTAGACTTAATGCCTTCATCTGCATTCTCTCATAACAGAATAAATATGGATAAATCACGAAACAAAAGTAGACCTTACTTAGTTCCTGGGTCTGTAGACTAGAATTCCACAATTAAGTGGCAACATGTGGCTGGAGCTTTGTGCTGCCTCATCATGTGGTGGAAAAGAGGGAGGGCAGACGGGCATGTGGAAGACCAAACCACAGCTTTTACCACAACCTGCCCTCACCAGAATGTACCCACTCTGTCGAAAGGGCATCAGTCTTCCCTCCTTATGGTCTTGTCACTCAAGGTCTCCGCATTCCAACACTACTACAATGACAATACCATTGCCACCTAAGTTTAGAGTAGAGAAACAAAACTTAGATCGTTTCCTTATCCTTCTGTTCTCATCTGTATTGTGGCGAAATGATGTGTAGAATGGAAATCAAACTATGCTCTTTTGGAGGATGGTTGAATAAATTCTGAGTTAACATCGAAGATGAGACTTTAGAGCTCGCAGAGAAGAGACACAAGGAGCTCAGAACCCTTCGAAGATGAATGTTTCCTATTACAGCATTTCTCTTTCAAGAGTCTGAGTTCTTGAGAGAAGATACATGGGAAAGGAAATTTTTATAAAAATTGAATAACACAGCTATTCAAAAGCTTAGATGAATGCAAATTAATCCCAGAAGAACACTGTAATCTTTGCCAAATGAGAAGTAAAATAATCTCTCAGGTGGCATTTTCTGGGCTTTGACAGCTCTGACGTTCTGATAGGGGTCGAAGGGGTCCTTGCTTTATTGCAGACAGATGGACCAGGAATGGCTAACAAAATCAATGAAAAATCAAGTTAGCTGAGTCTGAGACTACGGCAGTGAAAATACTTTGCCAATGAAATGCCCTGGAATAAGTTTTATTCACCAGATCTTTGGCTCTAAAATACTTGCTAATATTCACAGAAAGGTAGAGGAAATCAATTAAGAGGTTTTTTTAATGAAAATGAGAAAAATAAGCTACAGTAGTTGACTTCTTAAAACACAATTGGACTGAATTTACCTGAAAGCATAAATCCAAAAATAGATACTTCTATTTGGCACATTAAGTGAATGGCTTAATTAGAAAGGCAATGAGTATAATTAGTTTTTCCTCAATTTGACTACTGGATTCCTGCATGACCATCCTTAATTGACAAATTGATGGTCTATTTATTTTTTTCTGGGTGTATGTTTATCCTGAGTATAGTCTTTAATTTGGAATGAAATGTATACATTTAACTTGGTAGACTTATAATGGGAAGTAACACAATCGCAAGTGAAGAAATGAATTCACATGCTATTTGTTGGTATATCAGTGATAACATAACATACGTTTTGGGCATAGATTCTGCAAAACACCGACCTACTCATGTGATTTTTGTCTTTAAGCTACCGGGAATGCAGAGCATTTGAAGACAGGATAATATGAAATCCTCTAAGTTTCTACCAAATAATGTTTGCAGCAAAAACACAATGACCAGATGGGAATGATGGATGGGAATGATGGATGGGAATGATGGATGGGAATGATGGACTTCTCTTATTGTTTAAGGCTGCCTATTTAATTATCAAACCTGGTTGTTATCAATATGGAGAATGTTGTAAATTGTCATCCCTATTTAGGCAACACTGGCAGTGAAGAAATGATGGGGACATAGAAATTTATAAGCTTAAAATATTTTTGACTCTAAATTTGTTTTATTATATTTGTCATAATTACTATATGTAAATTGTTTTGAACATATTATATATAGTCCCATGCAAATATAATTTCTAAAAATAAATCTATTTCTTTAAAATATTTGAGTACAGTAGAATAAAATTCTAAAAGCAAAGCTCTAAGGTTTTTTAAATATTAAAAATAAGTATATTATTTTGTTACTATGTTTATATAACCTTTCAGTTTCTTGTACTCTTTATTTATTCTTCTTCATGCAATAACTTGTAATTTTCTGCTAGTTTTAGACTGTACAATAAATTTGTGATTTTAAAGAATTTAACTTCTGATCATCTATAGAATATAATATTTGATATTTTTGAGTTGAGATTATAGTTCAAAGTAACTAGTAAACTCAGGTAAACTTTTGGTGAATGAGGAATATTTTAAATTTTACCAGTAATTATAAAAATTGTAGTCAGACTATTTTTGGAGCTATAGTTTTCCTGGATTTATTCACATTGATTTGTGAAAGCACTTAATTTAAGTATGTTCATAGATAGCGATTTATATCTAGAATTTTTCAAAAAAGTAGTATTTATGTATAAATTTTAAATATATATTTCATCAAACTTAGATGCTTCAGGGTCATAAGTCCCCTTAATGAAGTCTGAATGTATACAGTTAAAGAGGTACAGAAATTAAAAGTTTGTCCCTAGAATGAGAGTCCAGAAAGTCTTTCTAGAACCATAATATTACATGATGCATATAATAAGTGCTTTTTAAATTCATTTAACTCCTAATTTACTTTGTATAAATACTTCTCTGTGGCTTCTTAGTTGAATGCATTTTTCCTCAGTAATTACAATTAAATTCAATTTACAAACATGAAATTTTTAAATGCCATTATTTAGTTATTTTGATTAAAGGTTGTCAATTTTTTCAGGTAACATTATAATTAGAAAACTTGTATCAAATTGTTCAATAGCTTTGAGAGACACATTGGTTAAATTTTAAAGTTGTGTCTCAAATATTCTGGTATTTTTAAACTTTCCACAGTTCAGAAGGAGCAGGTAAATGGCTACAACTACATAAATGTAGTGTTTCATGTTACCTCAACACGCAAAAAGAAGAACCCATTCATTTACATGTATCATACCTAACTAGCTAATTTACTTATCTAGATGTCTGGATAGCTATATTTATATACTTTGAGAATTACAACTTTTATATGAACTGCAGAATTCGATGGCTTGCTTTGATTCAATTATCCAGCCGTTGTTTACCTCGACACAGATCATCTTTATAAAAAGTTACTAATTTAGCGAAAACTTCCCCCACAAACCTGTATTTTACCCAAGTTATATTTGTGCTAACACAAAAGCAAATAAATGTCTTCAAAAATCTCATCAGGAAAATTTCCAATAGAACTAATACTAATAATACTACAGCTTCAATAGCAAGACAATTTAAAATTTTTAGTTTGACTTCATGAACTGCATACTAATAATGTGCCTATTATCAACACTAACATCACGATTATTTTCATCGACACATCTGATGTTAATGATTGTAAATTGGCATAATACATTAATATTAAAAAAAAACCTTTCATCAGTACAGCCAAAACTTCAACAGTGAGACTTGCACTAAAGGCATTGAAAACGAAGGGACTCAATTAAAAAGAACAATAATTTGACTTAGGTAAAAATAATACGCATTTTCTTTTGCATTAAATCTGGCCATCTTGACGGAAACTGATGATTCTTCCATTGGTTTGTGTCTTTGCATCTTCATGTGGCCAGTAATTTTCCACGCCTCCAGGGTAGAAAGTAAATGTCTATTTTTATACACTTTCTATATTCACATAAACTGCATTGAGAATTGAAATACAGTAGTGCACACATTTTTATGAAATGTACATTATTTTAAACCCTTTGCTATTAAAATTATTAAAGTAATTTTGATCTATAAATACTTATCCATAGCTCAAGCCTTAAGATAAATGACAAAATGAAATAACACAATGGTTCTGTCTACTTATTACAAACTATGGCACAGCTATGGAAGATCTACTTCTGACACACTATTGACAAAAATCTATCATGTAATTTACCAAGGCCCCCTAAATGCTGCACACGATTTGATGGGATGTTGACTAGTAAATCAAGTGTCCAGCCAGGACAGCAGAGTCAAATCATTCTCTCAGCATAATCCCTGATCTGGAAGACCTTCTGAAGAGACAAGGGACGAGTGACTACCAAAGACAAATGACTATAGCCACTGGTTATTTGTTTCTGAAGACATCTGGTTTAATCAACCAGTGCCTTCTTTTTGTTCCGGCAAAGAGGTGATATAACCTCATCGGATGCACTTGTGTGTATCTGTAAATAGCTGGGGAAAATATGAGTCTTTATTATGCAGTTTTCATATGTTGTCATATACGCTTTCTATTTGCTTTGCTTTCTAAACATGTATTGCGAATAATACTTTATGAAATCGGGGTGTTACGGATTTGCTGAATTTATCACAGTTTATTGACATGCAACAAGTAGTAAGTTCTTTCTTATCTTAAAAATTATGGACACATGCAAAGCTGGATGAAATCTGGGATTATATTTAGGGCTCATTTCAGGAGCACAAAGGCTAGATCTTCTCTCTGCCATATGCAGGACAGGGAAAGCTCTGAGTCTGGCGAGGCAGGATTGAACAAGGTTCAGATTCTGGAGCTGTGATGGCTCAGGGTACCCTATGCCCATGACATAGACTCAGATTTCTTGCTGAGACTAATCACTGATCAAGCTCCTTCAGATACCTGGATACCCTCAGTTTGGTCCTCATCAGTCCCTCATACTGCTCTGTCTCTCTCTTTCCTCCTTCTTATAAGCATCTCAATTGTGGTCTACTCTGATGTGGTCCAGAGCTTCTTCCTGCTTCCTAAATTCATCCTTCTCTTTATCCTTTGTTATGGTTTGGGTCAGGCGTGTCCCCCCAAAGGCTTCATGTACCTATGGACACTGTGGACTGTTTGGAGGTGGGGCCTGGTTGGAAGAGGCAGAAGCTTAGGGCTTGGCCTGGAGGGATGCATACCGGTTCTGCCCTTCCTCTCACATGGCTCTGCTCTGCCATGCTGTGCAAGGCTCTTTCCCTGGCTCCAGCCAACAATGTGGTTTTACCTTTTCCAGGTGCTGACTCATGAATGGACTATGACCTTCTAAAACTGTAAGTAAAACTTTCCTTCCTCTAGTCGTGGATGTTAGGCATTGAGACCCAACACAAGAAAGTAACTAAGACGCCCTCCACCCTACTCTTTGCCTCCACTCCTCTGCCTTCTCTTGACCTCTGGCAGTTTGAGATCCACCGTCTGAAAGGATAGCCTTCTCAATTCTATTTATGTTGAAGCACATTTAGATACAGTGTTTTATATTAATGAAATGAATAATTAAATAAAATACTATGTAAATATAGCTATATAGCTAAACAGTTTAGAAAAACTAACCGTAGTTTATGAAGGTTAACCAAGAAGCAAAGGATGCGATATCATAACAAGAGCAGTCAATTGCAAAATACTTCTAAATCTCTTTAATATTTTCAAACAACCTATAGTTACCGATATGGTTAATTCACTTATATATACATTTCTATAGGTCAAAATGAATCCAACTTGGACGTTATATATTTCTTGTAGGTAAATGAATGGCACTTACATGATTATTTAAAGTTTAACCCAATCATGTTATTTCTAGAACCTAATTTATATCACCTGCTGAATAAATACCTGAGAAAAATATTTATAAATTAGTTGAGAGACAACACAATAATACTAAATTATATTTGAAGTCATATACTCTGAATCTTCACAACTATATTAGACTAACTTATAACTTTCAGTTATTTTGGCATTCTAGCCATAGCACAATTTATATAACCATTGAATAATTTTGAATATGATTAGCTGATTAATCCCTGATGAACTGATCACCTTAATTTTTCAAAATTTCTACTGGGTGAGTTGTCTTGAAAATATTGCATTCCAAATGCTTTGGTACAGTGTTGAGAAGTTGTTATATTTTCCCATCCAGTTGCTCAGCAACTGGTATTTCAGGTTCTTTTTATTTGTGCATGCAATGAATTCACTATTAGAGTCTGTACTATGCACACATAATCTAACAACACAGAGTTACCTCATATGTACATATAATACACATAATGCATCTAAAACTCTGTTATAAATCATGTGGCACAATATAATCTGAAGGCATTGTCAAAAATACCTGTTATAGGTATTATTAGTGGAGATCTTGTCTCCGAGATCAAACACATACACGACTGAAACAGTGCAGAAATTATCACATGAGACTCCGTGGCTGAGCTGCAGGTGTATTTATAGTCTGTTACAATTTCAGGGTGTATGATTCTCTCTGTATTTTTATTTCCTAGAGGCAAAAATCCTGTCATTTCTTTTAAAAACACTGCACAAAGGTAATTGCAAATAGACTTTTTGTGTCTCTTCAAAATCTAGCTTCAAAGAACTGATTTTCTCCCAAGTGAGAAAAGCATTTCTCACCACTCTGCTGTCTCCTTGCCCACAGAGGTACCTGTGACCACCTACTAAATCCACGTGTGGAAATACGCAATTAGGTAGGGCTCTTTATCCTTAATAACTTCCCGTTCTCTTTCACGGTCTTCTAGCATCATGTTCATCCCAAGTACACATATCAATTTCTCCCTAAACAAGAGGGGGTTTCTCATATGCCATCCTCCCGTGCCCTGCATAAACATTCCTATAAAAAAACTGACCTGCTAATTATGAGTGATTGCTTTTCCCATCCCACGGTGACTGAGGAATAATTTCAGGTAAGTATTCCTAGTCAGAGATGATCAAGTGGTCACACTCCAGATTAATCTCCCGGGCCCAAGTGCTGCCTGGCTGTCGCCTGAACGTGGCATCGCATTCTATCTGTTTTATCCAGCCCAAATAAGGAAACCTTATTTACTAAGCCGTTTTAATTCATTCCACACAATGTAATTATGCTTCAGTGCAAAGCCACCTGTGACCTTGGGTTTAGTAATGAAATCCACTCCCCAGCCGCCACCGCAGAGAGGAGTCTGTTTGGTGAAGATAGACAAAAATAGGAATCTTAAGTAGTGCCCAGAACTGGAGGAGCTTTGTTCTTTCTGACTTGTTCTCCCTTAGGTTGCTTGCAGGCATTTGACTGCTTTCTGGGAGGCATTTTATGTAAGTATCTTCCCTGGTAGATTCGAAAAAGATGTGAAATGATTCATAGCTATTCAGTGAGCAAACCCTGAAGAATGTCCTTTAAGTCCTGTGAACTATACGGTATTTAAACAAAATGAACTCCTTTAGTCCTCTCCCTAAGTATGAATCATATGACATACAATGAAGTACTATTTTTAATTGGGTCATCTGATACTCAGTTATAAACTAAATGTGCCACTTGGTTTATAGTGAGTCTTTGAGAAACAAGGTATCCATTTGGTTCTAGTTAATCGGCATACACAAGACTGATTAGAAAAAAAAAACCTTTGGAACTTTTGATTTAGAATACACAACTATTTCATCAGAACTTCTTCGAATTTCCTATTAGTTACATTTCTTATATACTCGTCTCCAGGTTCTTTTGTTGCGTTGAGCTAAAGAACTTTTCCCAAAGAGTATGTCCATACAGCCACCAAGACACTGACCACTCACCACAACATGGTGTGGAAAAGTGTTTTTAATGGGCATAGAATCTCCAGGTTTTACCTACAAAATGCAGACTAACTTGTTTTGCTACCTGTGTACGTATATCCACTTATTGCTACGTTTTGGAAAATCGATGGTGTTACCATTAACAACATTTTATCATTTCCCTTGACCAAGTGATGGATTGAGTAAAACTTGCTACTAAATGTTTCTGGGAGTCCTTTCCATAACTGTCCATGGAGTCCTTCCTTCTACATCCAACCGAGTAAGAGAAACTTATTTTTCATTAGTATTTGTTTTAAACTTAAGCGTAACAAGGCATGGGGTTGTAGTTCAATTGCAGGCAGGCTTTTTCACATTTATCAGTGAGTGAAATAATACTGCCTCATCACTGATAAAATCACACATTTGATGAAATAAGTTAAGCCTGTGTTTTCCTCTCTGTAGGCCACCCACCCCCTGCCTCACATCAAGATTGCTATTTTTGCTTCCTCTGTGAGATCCTCCAAGAGTAGCACTTTCCCCCCATTTCCTGTTCACACATAGCATAGGTTGCCTCACCTGTGATAACTCTGTATTAGATTCGACTTGACACTCTGTGGCTTCCTGTCTTGTATGATTCATATTTCAAGAATTTTAAAATGTAACAGGAGGAAGGATCACATAGCCAACTTAGTGTAACTGTTTCATTTTCAGACCGAAGAAATCAAAGCCCATAGGGTTTAAGCATTAGTGACAAGCCTATCTGCTCATCTATTATAAGCCAGTTGCCATTGCAAAACTCAGATACAATTCTTACCTGACTCTCCAAGAGCCTGCAGACCACAGATTTGACAGTATGTTTCTATTTCCTAAAAGTGGGTTCTTCCAAATACACCATCTTCTTCCCCTGTCTTTGGAGAAGTGAGTTTCAAATTCCAGGCTCTGGGCCTCCTCAGGATCTGGATAAATACTAAATCCATCCTGAATGCTTGTTTGTTATATCAAATCATGAATGGTCGTTAAACGATATTTAAAATTACCTGTAGGAGTGAAGTTTTCAATAACAAACTGTCAGCTTTACTTCGGTCCTGTTAGTCATCCTAGTCCCTGAACTTTTTTTTTCTTTCTACCAGAAACAAATGAGAGAAAGTCAAGAAACATAGCAGATGATCTCTCGGATCCTCAGCAGAATGAACGCACCGAGTCTCTGCAGAGGCTCACAGACGTCAGTCTCCTGATCTAATACATCACTGCAACTTATTCAAACCTCACCATCCTATCCATGTCCGCCTTGTCTTAGAAAAAGGATGACAACGTATTTGAAGTGGACAGAGGAGCATTAGAAAATGCTAATTGCGTCGTGTTTTGATAGAATGGAAAAAATGGTGATAGATTAAATAGACAATAGAAGAAACACATTGTCCTTTGTGATATGCATAACTCAATGTTAAGGAGAATGCATTTTTGAAAAGAGGTATAATATTCAAACTAAGTTGCCAAACACAACAAGATAAACCACCCCCTACATGCACACATACCTAATCACAGTAGGTTCACTGTGTAAGATTCAGGCTGTGTTTTGAGTTGAACTCAAATAAGCAAAGGAAAGAAAAAAGGAAGGAAAAAGAATAGGCTCAGTGACACATTTCTAAGGGACTTCTCTGATATGAAATGCTAAGTTTGACACTAAGGATCTTGTAGAAAGAAGAGTCTGGAAGTTGAGAACATGAGATACTTTTTAGAAAATCTTGCTTATTAACCAGAAAATAACACACCCAGCCTCTGTAACTTAATGCAGTAAGGAAAAAAAGATGTACAAAAAGGCCAGACAGTAGTTATACATTAAACAATTGCCCTATATGAAGACATAGATTGATTTTAATCATCAGTTCTTCCAAAAGGACAGCTCAGAAACTCTGTCTTTCACCTAGATACACTCAACAGATATAGCTTCCCAGAAACAAAAAGAATGAGGACAGAGAGGTCAAGGGAAGAGGAATGAATGGACAGAGATACAAATAGTGAGAGTAAAGTCATGGAAAGAATCTCGTACTAATTCAACACATGATTAAAGAAAAAATGCTTTTTTGAGACAGGGTCTCGCTCTGTGGTCCAGGCTGGTCCTGAATTCACTTCAGAGGTCAAGCTGGCCTTGGACTCAAGGCAACCCTCCTGTCTCAGCCTCCCGAATGCTGGGATTACAGGCGTGCGCCACCATGCCCAGTTTATGTGGTGCTGGGGAATCGAACTCGGGTACATAGCGCTTGCCTTAGCGCTTGCTGAAGCGCTTTAACCACTGAGCCATTCCTCCAGCCAAAAATGCTTCTTTCAAAGCTTAAAATGAAAAGCAATAACAATGACAGCAACAACAAAATGTGTGTGTGTGAGAGCCAATGAGAGAGAGAAGTGTATTCTCTATCCTAGGACCTCGCCTAATGACCTCATTGAGTTAATCCAGTTCACTAGAGAGTCACTATATTTTGTCTTGAATAATCTTTTTAAAATATAGTTAACTGTCTTTTAAAATATTAAGGGCTTTTTAAAAGTTTAGTTATGCAAAACCTTTGATATGAGAAGTAGATTTGTTTGTGAACTAAATTGGACATATATTTTCTCTTTCAATATTTCTGTCTCCATGTGCATATTTGTATTCATATATATATATATATATTTCTTCCTGCATATCACACAGACCTTTCTAATACACAAGTGTGTGTGTGTGTGTGTGTGTGTGTGTGTGTGTGTGTGTGCATGTGTGTGACTTGGCATTTAACTGAGGGACCCAATATTTTAAAAAGCGATAAATAGTTTATTTTTATACAAAACTGTGAACACAACAAACCATTCAATTTCTAACATATTTGTGCTTACCTGCTGGTATCTGTGATAACTGAGGAAAGGCACTTACTAAATATGTGATTCAGTCTGGATGCTTCCACCAGATTTTTTGCTTAAGAAGCTGAGTTAAAAGTAGTATTTGAATGAAAACTATGAAACAAAACCAATTCTGAATAAGAATGTCTTCCTTTACTCAGGACACTTTTGAGGGAAATGTTGTAGCTAACTAGATTTTTTAAAATACTCTCTCTCAGTTTATTTATTTTTTTCATTTTCCCCTTTTCATTGATATGCATGAGTGCAAAACATAAATTTCACATTGATCTTGAGTATTTGGTGCATATACGTATTGTGGCAAATTAACAAATCCTTCCCTTCTCCCTTTTCAATCCTCTTACACCCACCAGTTCCCACTATTCCCCAAATTAAGTTCTATGAAATAATTTTGATCTGGATTTTCCCTGTCAGAGAAACCATTCAATATTTCACCTTCTGCTTCTGACTCACTTCACTAAACATGATGGTCTCAAATTGCCTCCATTTACCTACAAAACCCCCCAAATTACTTGTCTTTATAGATGAGTAGTATTCCATTGTGTATAAATACCACAATTTGTGTATCCATTGGTCTGTTGATGGGTATTTTGGTATTGTCCACATTTTAGTTATCGTTAGTTGTGCTATTATGAATATGTGTATACATGTATCTCTGTTATGTGTTGTTTTTAACTCTTTTGGGAATATTCCAAAAGAGGTTTCACTGGATCGAAGGAGATATTTATTTCCAGTCATTTGAGAGGCTTCCATATTGCGTTCCATAGAGGTTGTATCAGTTTATATTCCCACCAGCAGTGCAGGAGGGTTCCTTTTGCCCCCCAGCCTAGCCAGCACTGATTGCTGTTTGTGTTCTTGATATATGTCAATCTCTCTGGAGTTAGATAATATCTTAGTGATGTTTTGACTTGCATTTCTCTTATGGCTAAGGATGTTGAACATCTTTTCATGTATTTATAGGTCATTTGAACTTCTTCATCTGAGAACTGCCAATTCATTTCTTTTGCCCATTTTCAATAGGGTCTTTGATTTTGATGGGCTAATTTTTTTTTAGTTAGTTGTATATTATGGTTATGAGCTCCCTATCTGAGGTATTGGTAGTGAATATTTTTTCCAGTCTGTCAGTTCTTTTTACACTATTGACAATTTCCTTTGCAGTGCAAAAACTTTGTAATTTGACATAATTCCATTTGTTAATAATGGGGGCTATTTCTTTCGCTTTTGATGTATTATTTTAAAAAAGTCTTTGCCTACACCTGTGTCTTTTAGATATTTGCCTAATTTGTCTTTCAGAAGGTTTAGTATTTCAGTTTTAATATCTAGCTCTTCGATATACTTCATTTTAATTTGATGCATGGTGACAGGGGGTTATTTAGATTCACTCTTCTGCACGTGGATGTCCAATTTTCCCATCACCATTTGTTGAAGAGGCTGTCCTTCTTCCACTGTGTGCTTTTGGCTCATTAATCAAATATTAGGTAGCTGAGGGTATTTGAGTTTGTCTCTGCATACTCAACTCTGTCCCACTGGTCTACCTGTCTGTTTCTGTGCCAGTACCATATTTTTTACAACCATTGCTTTATAGTATAATTTGATGTCTGGTATTATGATGCCTCCTGCTTTCTTCTTGTTACTCAAGATCGCTTTAGCTATTCTAGGTCTCCTTTGCTTCTGTACTAATTTAAAGATTATTTTTTCAAGTTCTGTGAAAAAAATGTTGCTATTTTGATAGGAATTGCATTGAATTTGTTTATCAGTTTTGGTAGTATAGACATTTTGACTATATTGATTCTGCTTATCCAAGAAGAGGGAATGGTTCCATTTTCTGATGTTGTCTACAACCTCTTTCTTCAATGTAATATATATATATATATATATATATATATATATATTTCTTCACTTCATTGGTTAGGTATACTCCTATGTATTTAATTTTTTGCTGGGCCATTAAGAACAGAATTAGTCTTCTGAGCTCTTTCTCAGTGACTTTGTTGTTGGTGTTGAGAAACTCTATTGATTTTTTAGTATAGATTGTAGCCAGACTGCAATTTGGCTCAATCTGTTTATTGTTATTTCCAAGCATTTCACAGTGCAGTTTTGGGATCTTCTATATAGATAATCATTTCATCTGCAAATAAGCCTTGTTTGACTTCCTTTCTTCCAATCCAAATTACCTTTATGTCACTCTCTTACCTGATTGCTATGATGAGTGTGTCATTTAACTGTTGTACATCTTTGTGGATTTTCTGTCTGTTTGATCTATTATCTGTTCATTTGGCTATCACGAGTATAAAGACAGTCAAAAGTCAGAACAAAGAAAAGGGACATTTAATCAAAAATGCTCACGGAGACCATGAAGAAGAGCTAGTACTTAAGAAGGCCTTGAAATTTGCAAATGTACAAAGAGGAAAGAAGATATTGCAGGTGATATGAAGAGTAGAAGAAGCAGTGATGTGTACAGGGAAAGTTGTGAGACATACTTAGGAAAATCTGACCATGCTTCTTGAAAGTAAAACATAATTTCAAATTCAAAGGGGTAAAACTAGAACACTGGAATTGTATTGGAAGTAATATAAAATAAATCATTTTATTTGTTTTATTAAGCCACAAAGAGTAGGATGTTAGTTTTACCAAACTTTTAAATAATCAATGAAACAGAATAACTAAGTTGAATAAAAGTGTGAGTACATTCTAGAGATAAAAATATTCAAATATTGAGTAGGAAGCTAAGATTCTCATCCATAACAAGTGACCTCAATTAGCATGACAGCAGGGGATTAATGAGAAAACACAGTTTAATGTGCTTACTAAATAATAGTTGAAATAATATGACTACCTTTCAATCAGTATTTGTTATTTAGCAGGTATCAAGCTCAACATTACACACACACACATACACACACACACACACAAACACACACACACACACACACACATATATATATATATATATATATATATACATATATATATATGTATATATATATATATATATATATATATATTCCTATTTTGTTGACATATATATGCAATGTAATTCTAATTCTCATACTTCAATACTTAACAATAATAACACTAATAACCGAATTCGGGATAGCTGTAAATTATATAATTATTACTTGGGTTGGATTCTAAGCATTTTAAATACAATCATTCTTTAATAGTCACATTAGATTAGTTCTGGAAACCCCTCAGACATCAACACTCATAACATTTCTATTCCTATTTATTGAGATCATATTTGCCAATGTATGTTCTCTGTTACAATTATGTCATCTCTAAAACTCTAATAATACCGGATAATGGGTAAGAGTTCTGTGTTTCTTATGCTGCATTTTTAAGGAGTAATGACAAAAAATTCTACATATTATTTAATACAGACAATTCTAAAATAGGCTTTTAATTTTTCTCCTTTTGTACAGAATTGTTATTTTAGCGTGCATTTGTGACACTTAATAATTGCATTCATTTGAGGAGCAGGTGCATATACCGTGTTCATCTTGATCATTTTTACTTCCTTTTCCATGTCCCGCCATTTACTGACCCCCACATTCTCTCTCATCTCCGCAAAATTTATCTGCCTGTTTCCTACCTTCACTCTTTTATTTTCCTTTTATTTTTTTTTTTACTTATTTATACTTTGGGTTTGTAAGAATAGAAAAAATGATAGGCATTTGACCTGCGTCTGATATTCATTTCCCTAACCATAATGGTCTCCAGGTGTATCCATTCTCCTACAAGTGCTCAAGTTTATCTTTCTTTATGGCAGAGTAGAACCTCATCGTGTACATCCTCTTTGTGCATTCAACCTCTTATTTTTTTAAACCACAGATGCAAAGCCCTCGTATACAGTGGTCAACTATATATTGACCATCGATACAAAACACAAAAATAACTGTACGGAAGAAGAAATATTATTGCTTCCACTTCATGATTTAAAATACTGAACTACAAGAAGATTGCATAGGTAGTGTTATCCATATTTCATAGATGAATAGTTAGTGTTCTTGTACCGGAATTGACTCACTGAAGACCAGCCACTTAGCAAAGGATAGTTCAATAATTGATACTCTTCTAAATTCTAGGATTTTGCTCTTCCTTTTGCATAAATAAAATATATTATAAAATTAAACAATTATTGATATATTATGAATATAAGATATACATCTACGTGTATTATTGAACATATCACTTGAATAAAAGTTATTGTATCTGTATAAATACCAAACAATGGTCAAAACAATAGAGTAGTTCAGTTCAGTTAGTTCAGTTGTCTTTCATCCATCAATCCCTAGAAAGATAAAGCACCGAAGGCTGACACAGAGGACACGCTGTCAGATGCCCTGATGGCTTTCATCATATTGCTCTGATAGCCAGGACATGAGCCATCTCTACAGAGAACACGATTACACTATTTCTTTCTATTATTTTTGCATGTCAGCCAGCAAGGAAGTGGAGAAACTAAGATAAACATCATTTACTTAAAGATGTTTTTCAGAAATCAGGCATATGCCTCTACTTAGAGCTATGACCAAAACTTAATGATACCTTTACATTCTATGGCAAGGAAAACAGAAAATGCATTTTAAGAAGCTTTGCTTTTCCAGAATAGGAAAAAAAATCTAGTAGGGGTCGTGGAACAGATGCACTTGAGGAAGTCTAGGAGGCTTGGCTATGTTTTCTGCCATTAATTCAATTCTCAGTTTATCCTCATTACTTCTAATGTAATTATTAGTTCTGTGATAATCTTGTTTGGTTTGTTGATTTACTTCCTTAGCTCCGCAATCTCATTTTTCATTTTCATGTTAATTTTCTAAGGCTGCCGTAACAACTGATCACAAACGTGTTCACTCAGAACAATAGAAATTTATATATTTCTCTTAGTTCCAGAGAAAAAGAGTCTGCAATCAAGGTGTCATCAGTTGGTTCTCTCTGAAAGTTCTAGACAGATCTGCTCTTGGCCTCTTCCTTAACCCTAGCAGGCTGCTAGCAACTCTTGGTCCCACGTGGTTTGCAGCTATACGAATCCAAAGGTTGTCAATGTTTTCATATGGCCTTTCTTCTATTCATCCTTGCCAATGCCTCCTTTAGCGCTTCTGGGCCTTCTCTTTTCCTGTCTCTTATGAGGACATACGCATCTCTAGATGTAGACCTAACCCTAATCCAAAGTGATCTCATCTGAATTCCTTACCAAAATTACTCCCATCGAATCCTCATTCCGTATAAGGTCTCATTCTAAAGTTCTAGGGAAATACCAGGGAGAAGACTAGTAGTTACATTTCAACCACTATAACCTTTTTTGTTTTCTTATCTTTTGAGTTGTGCATTTACTGAGTTCATGTTTTATTAATTTTTTTCAGCATAAAGCATCCTCAATAATATTTGCCTTACTTTTTTCATTATTCTCTCTTTTTTTGGCCAGATTAGGTCATGTAAATTCTCACCAATTTTTTTTCTCTTTTTTTCTCTTTTATTTGAGACTGATTCTTTCGACTTGGTTTTAATGATGGAAAGGAGGGTATGTAACTTCAAGTTCATCATTTTTTTCATCTTTATGTTGGATGACTTTGTCAAGATTTTATGTTGGCTTTTGAACAATTGATTTATATTTTTCTTCCTTCTTAACACCAGAAAACTATTATTCCTCTCCTTCTGTTCTGTTCATATTTTGACATTACTTTAAAAGCCTGAGAACATTAAGTAGGAGGATATAACGATTAAATTTGAAAATATTTGACAACATATCTGGCTTCTGACCTCCTTTCTGAAGTGTTACCAAGGTCAAATATCAAAGGTCAAATGAGCTGGGGGAAAAGAGTTTATGTTTATCTTGTGCTAAACGTTCAAATAATTATCCAAGTTCATACATCAGAGTTTTCTTTTTATCATTTTATCAGCATCTTTATCTCAAAATGGTAATAGAAATTTATAGGTAAGCTTCCCACCATATCCATCCAGGAAAAAAAACCAACAATTAAGACCAATTCAGTTTGCTTTCTCTGATATGGTGGGATTTTATAAAGATTCTGCACAATTAGCATCATCATAGATTCTGGGTGAAAGTATGTGAATAACATCTATACTTCTTCCAAATTTGTCTTTTCCTGCTCTCTCTCCAACCCCCTCCTCTTTTCTTTCTTTCTCTCTTTCCATACATATGATAATCCTTTTCTACATATTGAGTCAATTGTCTCTTATGTATGGACCTATTAATTGATCATAATAAAATGTGCTTCTATTAATTGTGGAAAGTGACTTTTTTACCAGAAAAACAAATTTTAGTTAGACATAATCAAATGTTGTGAGACTGCTTTGATTTCTCATACCACTACTAAACTTTCTGCCCCTTTCCTTTGCCCTGTATCCATCATGACAATGAGGATTCATTCAGAGGTGAGACAGGTCAAAACCGACTCAACGGTAACAATCTATTCTGAGCAAAAGACAATCAAATGTTTTCCAAAAGTTGAGTTTACTCCCCTTAATATACATTTAATCTTCACCAAAAGACATCCATTTTAACATCTTCTATGGTTAAATCATGGAATAAAGGCAACTGGTAAGTTCAAATCCCAGTATCACTTAAAAGTTTGTAAGAAAATTTCAGCAGATACTAATTTAATATTTTCTGCTCAACATATGGCCAACAAATACTAGATTTCTGTAACATCTTTTGAAGCTGAGAATATTTGAAGCTATAGTATTGTCAGTGATGTTGTTGCATTAGAATTGTAGGTTAAAAAAATCTTAAGCAAATTTTGCTACTTACTGTTATATACTATCAGCCACATTAGGCAGAAAAAAGGATATAAATATGCATACTTAAATATGTTCATAAGTTAACATAATCAATTTCAAAGGGGAAGTTTTACAGAAAACTTTTCAACAATTCACTCCTACATCTTCAATATGTAGGTTCTTAGAATCTCTTAACCATTGTCATCATGTGACCTTAATAAGAAAATCTTGGCTGCCTGAGAGAATGTCCAACAGTTTAAAAATCACATAAAAGCCACCAAAAAAAAAAAAAAAAACCCAAAGTATTACTTTTCAACCAGATTTGGTTTCTTCAATAAACACTTTGACAGCATAGACAATATATAGAGTCTCTGACCGAGGCAGTAATTTACAAATAAGGTTTAACAGAAATTCTTCAGCTAGGGAATCACTCTTTGCTTTGTATTATAATAATCCTCTAATTATTTTACTCTTATATTTGCATATATTAATTAAGCAAAAGCTACAAGTCAGGATATTAGTATAATTTAATAAACAAGTTTATTAGATAGGAAAATTCTGCTGCAAATTAATTAGAGAAACTCCTAGATTTGGCATCATTAATTCAGAAACAACAAACAGAAGAATATATAAAGGTGATATGCTTCACTGGTTGTCAGAAAAAATAAATAAATTCTGAGCAGAAAATAGCGTAGATCACTTCAGAGCCAAGTGATGTTTCTAGGGGGCAACTTTCTTCAAAGTTAGATTAAAAGAAGTATTGATTCTACAAGATAATACGTACCACTTTGAAAAGATTTTTCTGACCCTTCTTCACTTAATGCATCTGTTTCCTGAGTGGGTTTTAATTAGAGCCATCCTTAACCACACTCTAAATTACTGTGTACCTGCTACTCATGCGACTCTCGGTATACTTTTCGTCTTACCAGCTCTGTCTAACCTAGATTTTCCAAGGAGGAGGGAGTGTGTTTTAGAAACTTATTTGCAATGATTTAAGAATTTCACAAGCCATGCTTGCTTGCTAGGTAGTCTTGATGAACAAAACAAAAGACAAAGTCCTCACAGGCAAAAAGAAGACATAATTACACAGGAAGTATGTTGATGCTGTTAACTAAATAAGACTTGTCTTAAAGCTGTGTATATCTATAGAAAAGTCAATTTAACTTAATGTGTAAACAAAATGGAACCTACCTAACACTGTATACTTGAAATAGATAGTTGACTCACAGCTGATCAGGACGGCTAAGGCTCTGTAGGGGCCTGCGTCCCGCGGGGACCCTAAGAACAGCAAAGGAGGGGTCCAGTGAGAGAGGAACCACACTCAGGGACTCACTTAGGTGAATGCAGTCCCATTTATTTAGGAAGTACAGGGCTTAAATAGACTACTACTGTGGAAGACATCTCGGGCCAATTAGAGAGGCTCTAACTAGCAGGGTAGCCCAGAAGGAGGGAGGGACTGGCGGAAGGAGGATGGGGCCGCCCATCAGCAGTCTGTCACTGGACACGGGTGCGTGAGGTTTGCCTCAGACGCCAGCTATGCGGTGATGCCTGAAGCCTGCTTCTACAGAAGTGTCCTGGACTGGTGCTCTTTAGGCTTCAACCCAACCCAACCACAAGGCTCAGCCAGTCATAAGCGTCTGCTAATCAGACCATGTCCATGGAAGACAAAGGTCTTACCTGATTAAGCCCCATAAGATAGATGCTAAACGGTCAGCAATCAACTTGTTTTGTATAGAGTTTCCTTTTTCAGTCCCTAAATGCCACTTGCCTGTATTAACGGGTGGAGCTCCCTGAGCCTGTACAGATTCTGAGTGCTGCCCAGTTCATGAATTGTTCTTTGACCAAATAAATTCTTCCAGATTTATGTGTCTACGAAGTTTTCCTTTTAAATTGGTGAATATTGCAAACTTCCAGATAGAAAGCCAACACACAAAAGAAATAAAAGTTCTATTTTGGCATGCTATGTCACACATTGAATTTGTTCTGGTGTGTGTGTGTGTGTGTGTGTGTGTGTGTGTGTGTGTGTGTGTGTGTGTGAAAGATTGCAACTGCTGGATTTTTTTAAAAAACACGATTTAGAATAAGCCAAGTGGCTCAAGAATTTATTACTATAATATATTGTGATAACAAAATACAAATCAGAAGCAACAACTGTTATTGAAGAGAAACTGATTGTTAGCAGAACATCTAGTAAGACACATAGCACAACCATTGAGATTGGATGAACTGTGCTTTGTTTAGCACAAGGAGAAATAATGAAGGACAAAAATAAGTTAATAAAAACAACCTGCATTTTTGCTATGAGAGAAAACTTCCCTCGAGAAAAATGTACTTGAGTAGGAACAATGGATTTAATAATATATTTTATTTTATTGGTGAGATAGTAGGTAGTATTGTTTTGCTACAGAGTCCAAAACTGCAATTCCTTTTAATCATTGGAAATAATGTTTATATGAAATGATTTTAAGTGATCATGGTACACATTTTTGTCATTTACTTAAGTTTCATACTTCTTAAAATTTGTAACAATGAGAAGAGAACTTAATCAATGATATAATTTCACTGAACCGTTAGATTTGTTTTGTCTCTTCCTGTAATACTTAACAAAAAAGTATAAAAATCTCAATCTTTAAATTATCTGAAGAATCCTCCTTTATCTCATCCTTTCTTCACCCTTCCTTCGCACTTTCTATATTCCATTTCTTATACTCTTCACTGCTTTTCTACAAATATTTATTAAAATATATTATAACCCAGTGGTCACTGTAGGTATTGAAAACTGCTTATATATCAACTTTTTGGCCATCATAAATTTCATATGCTTCTCAACAAAGCAGATAATGCAACAGTGAAGGTAGCCCTGGAAATAAAGACAGTAGACACACAATTGCAATCCCATGGAAAAGTGGGGAAGACTTTGTAAAGAAGGTGATGGTGAGGCTAATTTTTAAAATTCGAGTAAGAGGCTCTCAATGGCTTGAATGCACATAGGTTTACTCTAGGTAGCAGAGACTAGAGGAATATACACACACAATCTCAGAAATCTATGCCGAATCTGTTATTGATTTGCCTTAGAATTTTAGCAAGAGAAAGGTCCATTGGAGAACCAGGCAGGGCCACTCTGCGACAGATACACTTGGCATGTTAAGGCTCCTGGATTTCATTCAGAGTGCTTTGAAGCATCAACGAAACATTTTCAAATGTGCTGATAATCAGAGTATATCATCTCATCAATCCCATACTAAGGTTTTAAGCCTATTGAATCCTAGAAGGATCTCTTGATATTTTAATGACAAAGCAGGCAAAGACAATTTGTGCTACAGTGATGAGGAGTAAGTAGTGGGCTCTTAAGGTTATATACAACCTCCACATGGCACCCAAGGACCCCTGACTCTTGGCAACCATGCTTTGTACAAACCTACCCATGAAGTGCGTGTTCAATTTGGTAACCAGTAAAATATGGTAAAAAATAATGAGATGACATTTTCAGGAGCAGATTATAATAATATGAGCTTTACTTTATTGGCAACCCCAAGTGCCATCTTGAAGTCTTGTCATAAACCTGGAGTCAGAAAACTAAGCCAAGACACATCTGTTTCTTGACCCATACATAATGAGAGAAAATACATATGTATTGATTGAATATTAATAATCATATGAAAACATAATAATATAGCATTTGGGGTAATATTTGTGTGGTGATACATAACACAAACATCTAACAACAACAACAACAAATATCTTATGCTCTCAGGTGGCACAGAGATCAAATTATACCCCTGCATGCTTATTCTCCTGGGTTGATGCTGTTTTTGCTGAGATTCAGGAATAAAGACAATAGGAGGGAACAAAAATGATAAAAAACCAGTAGCATTTTTGGGGGGGTTCTCACTCTGTAGTCCAGCCAGTAGCATTTTTGGGGGGGTTCTCACTCTGTAGTCCAGGCTGGTCCTGAACTCACTATGTGGCCCAGTCAGCCTAGAACATACGGTAATCCTCATACCTCTGCCTTGCAAGTGTTGGGATTACAGACATGCACCACCATGCCCAGCTTATGTGGTGCTGGGGAATCAAACTCAGTCTTGAGCTTGCTAGGCAAGTGCTTTTAACCACTGAACTATTTCTTCTTCTCTAGGAACCAGTTGCACTTTGATCCTTATTATTTTCCCGGACAGCAAATGGTTGCTTATTTATGAAAGGACCAATTGTCCCAACTATAACAGAGAGTAGGTGTGATTCATAGGTCCTTTGCATGCGACCATTCGGGCACTATTGGACATCCCAGTCCTCACCTTTTGAAGCATATCACTGAATTGAGCCACGCTCTCTATGTGAGTCATGTGATTCAATTTTTCTCATGTCTTTTGCATCCACCTTGTTTACATGAGGCTATTCTAGAAATGAAGAAAAGGGACCAAGAAGATGGACATTACATCATTATCCTAAGACTTAACAAAGTCCATTTTCTTATATATGTGTGTGTGTGTGTGTGTGTGTGTGTGTGTGTGTGTGTGTAATGTATATATAATTTCATTGAGCATTCATTCAAAGGTCTTTGATTTAAGTACTGACAATAACAATAGAGAATACATATAAATACTTGCTGTTCCAGCACGGTGTTAAGTGTTTTTCGTAAGCGAATTCATCTCAATATTTACTAACCTCTTCAGGTTTTATCGAGTTTCAGAGATTCTTGCTTAAGTGGGAAGTATAGAGTCAGATACCTTATTAATAGCAATGTCCATAAGTGATTATGACGTTCATTTAATTCTAAGGCTTACTATGCTGCTCCATGAGTTTAAAGTGTTCACACGGAAGATGCCCTTTTAAAGGTATACATGATTTGTTCAGGTGTTTACCAACATTTACTTAACATTTGTAGAAGGCACAAAGGAGCATATCTGTCAATTCTAAATCAGTGTGTTTAACAAAACAGGTGAGAGATTCTGTTGACCCCAGAATAAGAGAAAGAGACAAACTCAATAAAAATTCAGAGCCAACGTCTTGTATCTGGTCAGAACTATTCAATAAAGAAATAAATGTATAGCTTATGTATAAAAATCATCTTCCAGCCATCACTTTCTTTCTTTATATAATAAAGAACAAAATAAAAATAATGCTTTTACCTTGAATTTGACTCTTTGTCCTTAATTCTGGTCAATAATTCAATTTAGTTGAAAAAATATCTATCAAAAATGACATAAAATTAAGAAGCATAGGACTTTATGGGGCTGTTACAAACAATGTTCTACTTTCAGTTTGTCCTAGGAACAGATGCATCTTTATAGAAATGTTTTCCTTCCTACGCTATCCACTTGTGCCCTCCACTTCCGACACATTTCTTTTGAATCAGTGCTGAATTCTGAAAAGTCTCATATATCCTTCAGGATCCGAATTTGTGTGTAGTGTAAGGAAACTCAATTAAAAAATACATACATTCTATGAGCACCAAAACAACAGTGGAGGGTTATCAGAGGCATTTGAATTTCTCTTTCAAATGACTTCGATAGTGTAACCAGCTGCACTCCAATTGCATTGGAAAAAGGGACTTTGCAAAGTTTCATCTAAATGAAAGTTTAAATTACCAATAGCAATCTGACTGGTTATCTTTTACTAAAGTGGTATGCAATTTGCATATAAACTTCATTTCTTTTTCTAATTACGCCGAATAAAATATACTCATTTTCTCTGTGATTATAGGCGGGCCCCTGCCAAACACCTGTGACTGCTCTAAATCCTAATTTGATACTTATTTATTTCAAAGAGCCATCTTATTATCTAAATAATTGGAGGCATCAAAGGCCTGAGCTATGATAGCTCATTCCATACCTTCCAGGTCCTCGGGGTGTGCGTTTCTGATCTGCTCTTTTCTTTTTTAGGCCCTCGGTATCTATTAAAGGTTCGACAATTTTTCGTTACAGGTAGTAGAAATCACATGCTTATTTAATTTCAACTAGGATAGTTAGTATCTAAGAACCAGTCTCGACAGCTGCAATTGTGTGACAATCCAGGTAGATTTTTAAAATTCTTGTTTATACTTAATCTTATAAATAAGTATTACCATTTTGTGTATTTTCCAAGAGTCTGGAAAATACAAAAACAATATTTTTCTGAAATTTTAGAATCTTAAGGTTTAAAAGAAAGACATAGTGCTGTATGTGGCATCCCTTGCGCAATAGGACAGTACTGATAAGGAAGTTCTAGAAGAGGTGACCGAGGATAGCTAGCAATGTTTCTAAGAAAATTTCCTTCTCAGCGCTGGAATTTCCGCAATGCTGAGAGGAAACAAACAAGCTGAACATGACTGAATAGCCACCTTGGCAAATTTCTATAATATGCCAGTAGTTCTCTTTGGATCCATGCCAGAGTAGAGCCCATCTTTCTCCAAACAGCATTTCACTGGAAATTAGTGACTACTGAAACTCAAGTAGAATTCAAAAAATATATATATATATATATACATTCCAAGATTTTTCAATGCACGGTGCTGGAACCTATGAGGGTTCTTGAGTCTCTGTCAGGGATGGCGTAGATTTAAAGCAGTTTCCCCTGTAGTACTGCACTGTCCTCTGCCTTCCCGTTTCTCATTGGCTTTACAGTACACACTAGAACATTACAGAGGCCTCAAGCGATTGCTATGGTTTCAACGTCCTTAAAGAGAAGGGATTTAAAATGTCACAAAAATGAAATCGCAAAATTCTTTAGCTTGGGGAGAAGCAAGAAGTGAGAGACCACAGTCACTGAGTAGCTAAAACCCATCACAGCAAGTGCTGACTCCAGGGCACCATAAAGATACTAAGTGAGCCATGTGAAAGGATTTTTGTACTTATCACAACTATTTCTTATGAAAATAAGCAAAGACCAATCAGTTTGCTATACTATTCTTGTTACATTATAGTTACATCAAGCCACTTACGGTAACCTTCGTCGTGTTCCTTTTCACCTGCAAAAGCCCCACCCCTTAAGCACCATTGTCAAGCACCTATTCTGGTGCTTCTCTTTGGTCATCCTTTCTTCAGTACAAATAAACTGTTCACATCCATTTACTGTGCCTTAACTTGAGTTGTAGGTTGATACTCCCAAAATTCTTGTGGAAATGTAGTTGCCATTGATTAGGAAAAAAGATTCTGCCCTCATGAATGGATCGGCGCAGTTACTGTGGGAGTGGATTGTTCACCAGAGGAATCGTGGCTTCATAAAATAAAGATGATGTTAGTCAATTTCCTCTGCCTTGCCCAAGCCCGTTTGCTCTTCTGCCACAGTATATATAATACAGCACAAAGACCTGCCAGCGTGTTCTTGCACTCCTTAGACTTAAGAATGGTGAGCTAAATTAATTTCTATTGCTTATAGAGTGCTCAAGTCTATAGTATTCTGTTCAAGCATGAAAAAAAATGACTAACATAGCAACAGAGAGAAAATCATCCTGCCTAAAATCAAAAGAAACTTACAAAAATTAAAAAATAACTCCCTACTAGTTAGCTTTGTTTTAAGTAATATAGAAACATTACATTAAGCCATGACTTTTCTGATACCATGCAACAAATCATTTACTATTTCTAATGAATTGATAAATAAATCTGTCTCTCTGTATTATATTTATATACTTTTGTGGTAAATAAACCAGGATCTTAATAAAGCTACTGAAGTCCTGAACATTCTTGATCCTTAAGTATTTTTGAATATCTTAGGCTTCTTATTAAGACAAATATTTAAAATAGGCATAAACCTTAAAAGTAAAAGCTTTTTGTGTGATTAAAATGTTTTTAAGAGTATAAAGAAGTCCTGGGAAGAAAATACCTGAAGGCATCTAATTTGCATCAATGAATAAATTTTACTCCTTTGTTGGCACTGTCCATATTACCACACATGCATTTGTGACAAAATCATTTATAAAGTCTTTCTCTTTGCTTTGTTTTTGAGTAGTTTCCATAGCAGTAATGATGACATTGCTTTTAGAAAGTCTACAGTGTAATGTTAGAAGGATACCTGTAAAAAGATAATTATAGTATAATTGATCTGTCTAGCTGCCACAGGAACACATATGATTAATGTGACACACTGTTTGGGAGAATTGGGCAGGCCTTGGTGAGCAATGCCTGGCGAACATTATGTACCCACTTTTCAACTCCTGTTTCTGTCTTTCTCCTTACCATCCTGTCTTTTCTGCTTTTGAATGAGTATTTATTGTAGGGCCTTCTTTGATGATGAGTGATACTTCATGTGGGTCTCTACCTGATGTCCTTGGGAAAAAGTGTGGCAGACTTCCTTCTGAAAAGCAATCTTGTTCTAAGGCAAAGTCATAGAGGAGTGGATTTGGAGAGTGGGGGCTTAAAATCCTGTTGCTGAAAAAGAAACATTGTCTTAGCCCTCACTAAATCAGTCTGCAGGTCCACATGGCTAAGTCGCAGAGGACAGGCAACACAGGAAAGGGAAAAGATTGCAATACTCTTGCGATTTGCAATGACTGTGAGTCACATGGGCTATGGGTTCTAACCGTAGCCATTGCCAGATCAGTGAAAGGCTTTACGTACGCCCACTCTGAGCTATCTATCTCTTGTTGTGTGCTTCAGAACAGAGGTAACACGAACACAATGTGAGACTCAATTAACCACACGTTATCAGTCCGAAGAAACCCAATGGATTCCCCATTGTCAGCGGCCGGCCTACTGTGTGGGTAGAGGACAAAGCCCTTTCGTTACAGGTACTTCCTGGAGGCCTCCCGTTTCCAGGCATAGCCCAGATCAATTCTAGAGAGCTGAGCTAATGTTCCAGTACCGATATCTAAAAGGGGGACCGCAGGACTGTATTCATCTTCTCTGCTTGTTGCGTTGCTCACGCCACAATTCAGACCTAGAGAGGTGCATGAAATGACTTCTTTCTTCGTTCTCTCCCGGGGACCAGAGCTCGCACTGACTGAACTGAGCGTGATAATGGCTGCTGGAAGAGGAGGCTTCTTTGTGGGCTAAGTTTTGCTCTCATCCTGCTGCTCCAGACTTTTTCTTCCAGTTGAGACTCAAACTTCGCTAAGTTAGACTCAGTCTGAAAACCGAGACAACTTTTTTTTTAAACCTCTCTTTAAATCTTAAGTTTCAAGGGAGTATAATTGACATGTTCAAGAAAATTTCAGCTACCATTCCTAATGTCAGCTAATTATTTCTTTAAATGATAAATGCATCTTATCACACATTTTATAACAAAAGAAATATATGCGGGCTGTGATCTCCCAGAGGTAGGGTCTTTGCTGAATTTTTATAAATAAAATAATTGGGTATTTTAAGGACAGGAATTAACACTTTTATTCCACTTATTCTTTATAGAGATAGATACATGCTCACATTTTTAATCTACTTTTTCTTTCAACTCTAATTTCATAAATATCTTGCTGAAATAAGACTAAAAGGCGTGGCCTGTCTTTCATTTTATATAAAAAGTAATTCAAAGTTTAAAATGTTAATATGTATTGATAAAGAGGTTACAGATTTTATGATAATGAGGAAATGATCAATTTAAGTAGATTTAGAGTCACAGAAATTATTGCAGATCTTATAGTTGGGAAGTCCTGCACAATATTTGCCCCAGATTCTGAACTCAGCAAACTTTAGAGGGAGGCCAAGTTTGGATGATTGCTGTGTGTTCAAGGCCAGCCCAGGCTATGCATAGTGAAAGTGGGACCAGCCTGTATTACAGAGTCGAGTTGGACCTTGTCAAAAAGAGAGGTGTGGGCCTGGAGGAATGGCACAGCAGTTAAAGCACCTGCCTAACAAACACAAGGCCCTGGGTGTTTCTTCCCACATATGCAAGGCATGGAGGTAGGCACAGGCCTGTAATCCCAGCCCTCCATAGGCTGAGGCAAAATGAATGCCATGAGTTCAAGGCCAGCCTGGGATACGTAATGAGTTTAGGATCAGCGAGAGTTTAGGATAAGTGAGACCCTGTCTCAAAAACAAATAAACAAACAGAAAAAGCAAACCAACAAACAAACCTGTGTATCCAACTTGATTGAATATAAGTGCTGATTCTACCATTGAAGAGTTTATGTTGATTGAACGGTGGCTATATGTAGAGATATTTGTATTCTCATGACAGAATTTTATCCTTTCTGAAATATGTCTGGCATTTAAGTTCTCCTTAGTATCAGGTAATGTGTTAACCTCAGTCCTGTTGCTCAAAATAAAGAGAATTTGTCTTTATTTTGCATGGGAGTGTGTTCTCTTTAAGTCTTATCTGCTGGTCTTAGTTCAGGTTTTCTTGGGTTGTCCAATACAAAACTATAGTGGCTACTGCATGCAGGGATTTCAGCCACTTGACTTGCATGACCAGATTGCAACTTAGATTTTACCCTTGTGAGTTCATCACAGACATAACTGACTTAGCTCAGGATTAGAAACCAAGTGGTTCAAGTTTATGTTCAAGACCAGCTACCTTCCCATATACAACGGTGGGCCAGCTTTTTCTACTTCAACTTGGTTTTGCCTGTTTTCTCACCTATAAAATGGGAAAACAACATTACCTCTCTAAAAGAGTTGATCTTGTTATTTCAAGGTGTGAATTTATGAAAAATGCACACTCTCCCATCAGGTGGTAGGATATAAATCCCTACATCTGAAGTCCATATTCACCACAATGGTTTCCTTTGAAAGGTCACCTAATAGAAAGAGGGAAGAAAGGTAGCTGCATGTTGGGCAGAAGATGGCTAACACATTCTCAGTGTGATCAGTGTCAATGAACAAAAGACATGGTTTGTGGACAGCATATATTTTTGCTATGATGCAATAAAAATGACACTTTATCTTTGTAATCTTCCTCAAGTCAGACTGTGAGAACATTTTCAGAAAAATCGAAATTTAGGAACCTTCTAAAAAGTGCTTAATCGATATTTCTCAAAATTATCTAAGTCATCAATATCCTGCCAAATCCAAGAAGCTATTGGAGTTGAGCCTAAGGAGATAGGACAGATATGACTTTTTGGGTGAGATCTTCAAACAACAATAATAACAAAAACTTATAATAGATAGAAAATTTTAAAATGTAAATAAAGTATAAGTATCACTTAATAGTATATTTTTAAAATTTTAGTTAATTAGTTGTGACAACCACACGAAGTTAGAGCAAGACCCAAACAAAAGGGGAGACCAGAAGTAAGTGTAGATTTTTTTATATTTGATATATTCATATATCTAAAATATTCCAGAAATAGAAGATTGAAAAAATGCATTAAATCATTCCCAAATATAGTAAAATCTCTGTGTGTATTGACTCTTACAGTCTGATACTATTACCAGGACTAGAACTGTTTCTGATTTTAAATATCAAAAAATTACAAAACTTTAGCCATTTAACATTTCCAATTTAATATCTGAAATTCTAAATTCTCCAAAATCTACCATTCAAAAAGATTTAGTTTGGGCATAGTTTGAATTTCAGATTTGGGGGTTGGGATTGTTCAACTCATATTATTGGTTTTTATTTGAGCTGTTATTGTATGACATACATTCCAGACTAGCTATAGGAAGATTTAAGAAACACATGTGGGTGAGAGAATTATGAAAGAGAGTCCAGGATTTTATATTGCTCTGTTTCCAAAAGATAATTTGTGTTTTGGGTTCTGCAGTCCTCAAGAAAATACTCCTATTCCATATACCTTTTTCAAGGAGGTCATTTGACTGTACTTGAAATAAATCAAAATCTAAGGCTTTAGATTCAAGGTAGAATGATGAAACTTCTATTAATGAGGTAGCATGAATTTTGGCTCAATTCTACGTCTAAAATGAACAAATGAAATTGACCTTCAAGGCATAGTTTTAAATGATTGACGTTTGCTTCACTTTAAGAAATCTGCTTTTGAGTATCTGGCTAGATTTAATAAGAGTCTGTATTATACCAAATGAACTTCATGAAACGGGTGTTTACAACTCACCAAAGTCATACATGCCTCTTGATGTTATTGCCCCTTTATCCTCTTAGGATCTTCAATAAAATTGTTACACCTCCTAGCACCAGGCAAGACAAATCTTAACTCTTCACAAACCACAGAATATGCAAAATCCCCATGTCTTTCCCTTGCCGTGAGCTTGCAAGCCTTAGCCAATGAAAGGGAACACAGTCTTGTAGTTTTGCTTTGAAACAGTTTCATTTACGGCCAACTAAGGCAAATTATTATAGAAACAGGAGAGCTTCTTGAAACTTTCAAAATCAGATGCCTTATGTTTAGTTATTTTCAGTATGTGTAGTTTTTCTTTCAAATTTGTTGTCCCTATTCAAATTTAGTAATGTGTACACCATCACAGAACAGACAGAACGACGATGTTCTCTTCCGCTTTACATGATAGGAATCGTGTACTTTTCACAGTTTTCTCACAGATGCTGGCAGAATACTGTTTTCTATCTGAGGGTATGAGGATAGTCGCTTCTCCATCACCCTCACTCTAATATGAAACTTGGCATTTCTTCAGGGTGATTTTTGACCTTAAGGTGTGTTGTAATAGATCAAATAAAATATGTAAACCAGAATATTATCTGAACTACTTTATTCCATGGACAATCATTTTAATTTATCTAATTACTTATTTATACATTATTTCAGTAAGGTATATCTGATTATGCTTTATATTAACCATTGACAAGCACAGCCAACTGTTGGTGCAATCGAGCTATGTATCATGAATAATTTAAATATCTGACAGAAAATTTTCAAGTTTTTCCATCTATAGAAGCTAATATAAAAGAAATAGCCCTACATATCCAAAGTTGCCGCATCTTCAGGTATGAGTAACCACAAATTAACAATGCTCTTTTTAAAAATTTCCAGAAGTTTCCAAAAGAACAAAAGTTGCATTTTCTATGTGTTCAGCTCGTAAGATGGGAATTATTTGCAAAAAAATAATCCTATGACAATTTCTTGGCATTCCATAGACCCTCAGGCTCTACCCTGTGTTCTTGGTCTGAGAATTGTTTCTCTCCTGTTTAGTCTATGTTCTATGTTGCTAGGGTTGTGAAGTTTTTGAAAGCTGTACTGGTCATGGCCACGCTTTGATTCTTATCATTGTTCTCTAAGCAATAAAATGACTATTTGCATGGTACTTACTGTCACTAAGTGTTATAGATGATAGGGAGATCACTTAAATTATGCGGGAAGTACGAATCTATCATTTTACCTAAGAGAGCGTCTGTGAGTTTTTCCATGCAAAGGGGTTATAGAACTCGTCCTCCAAGGATTTGAGAGACTGCTCACTGTACTTAATGTTATAAGCACTTCCATTTATGTTTCCAAAGACTATGTAAGATTATAATGTTTACTGTAAAACAGAAAAATGGTGAATAAACATACGATGAAGAAAGATATGTTTTATTAACAGCTCAGAGTAGTGACTTGCAAGTGCAATGCATTTCTAGACCACATACCTGCACCTGATTCATAGTGTTACATTTCTAGTTTGATATTCTAATGAATGAACAGTACTATATTTCTCCCTAAAGTGTAAATCTTCCTGTTATTCTGACATTCTTTTCCATACTCCTCATGTAAATCTCTCACTTTTTTATTATATATCAATTTTCTATGTATTGGGGACACAAAAATGGGCATGGCCTAGATCCAAGGAGTAACAATTTTTAAAAGAAATATCTTTTAAATACACCATGAAGTGCCAGATTAATTTCTTCACTCTTGAAAAGCTTTCTGCAGGAGGTGACATCTAATCTGTGACTGAAAATTTTGAGCTAATGGTAAGAACAATGGAAGTTTTGATCTGCTAAAAGATTGACCTGCAAGAATGGGTTTCCAAAGGCCAGGAAATGTTGATGATGTCAATGAGAAGTAATGGTATTACAGGGAGCATCAACTCCACGTGAAAAATTGTCCATTCTAAGCACAAGCCTATCTTTAAATTGAATCATGACTCTTCTCACCCTAATGTAACACTTTTATAGGCTCCAAGAGGAACCTTTCGCTCAAAAACATTTCCTCTGAAATTCCAACATTAGAGATTTATGCATGTGTCTTAAGAGCCTCAATTTTTAAAATGTCACTACTACTTGAGGTTAAGCAGAGCTATATGTTATCCAAGGTTTGGTGTGGAATCCTGTACCACAGACGCTTTCTTTCTCTTTATGGCTTAATGATACTAATTATGACTGGAAAATGGAATCTTCTATGGGAGGATAAATGCAAAGGTCACCCTTCCTTTTTGCATTATCAAAGAAGAGCCGGCAGCTCCCAGGGACTATGGAAGGACACTCAGTGCAGACAGTGGGTGCATGGCATTATTTGGGGGAATTTAGACTTTTCACTAGATCCCTTTGTAAAACACCACTGATCCAGTTTTTTTTTTTTCAAATACTATTATGCTTCGATGTATTTAGATAAATGACTTTCTTTTAATTGAAAATATCAAAGCTGCACTTAGCTTTGCTTTATTTTAAAAAGTGGTTTAGTAATACTATACTTAGCAATAACTGGAAGCTTTATTGGATATGGGTAATGTGTTGGACATACATCACAGAGTATAGGCAAGGAAGCAAGGGAAAGTGTGTTTTCCATTTTTTGTCACTCATAAAAATTATCAATAAGTTCTTACTTCATAAGCAGAAATTTATAAGAATAAATAAGACCTGAGAGTGAAACTTTGACAAACTCATTAATAATATCAACCAAAAGAGGGATGACTTGAAATTTAGAGAAACCTGAGTTTGCATTTGGATCTTGAAATAGCATAGATTGAATTTTGTGAATCGAATTTTTCCCATTATTTCTTCTTTAATATCGCCTATATAATAAGGTTCTTGTGAGGAATAAAGTAGATCAAAGAGGCTGTCACGGTGACTCATACTTACCAGGGGATCAATTAGCCAAATTGAATGTACTTATTAAGACAACTAAGTTAGTTGTTCATTGTGATAATGAAATTATTGAGACTACTAAGCTTTATAAGAAAAAGAAGTTTATTTAGGTTAGAGTTCTAGAAATTCAAGAACATGGTGTCAGCGTCAGTTTAGGAGGTTTATCCTCTTGGTGGATGGCATCACAGTGACAGAAGCATTGGTTTAATTATATTATATGAAGATGGAGAGAGAACGTGGAAGAACAGGAAGCCAGAAGTTAGGAAAAGGCCAGTAACGTGTCACATTTTAAGCACTAAGAGGTCTCATGAAAATCACAGTGGTCTCTTTGCAGAATGCCTTATCAATGGCCTAAGGTTCTAGTACCTCTTAACACTTCTTCATGAGATCACCATTCCATCATATGAATCTGGGAAACATACCTTGTCTAAACCCAGCAATTATGAATGGGACTGGAGTGGTTAAAGTGCTTGCCTGGGGCACAATTGCAAGCACCTTGCCCGGGGCTCAATTCTCCAGCATGATATAAATCGAGGCATGCTGACACATGTTTTTAATCCTCTCTGAAGGCTGAGGATTGCTATGAGTCCAAGGCTAACCTGGGCTATGCAGCAAGTTCAGGACCAGTCTGTGCTACGGAGCGAGACCTTGCCACACAGAAGAAGAAAAAAAAACAGGGAAAAAGAATGATAAAACCAAAACAGCATTCAAGGATGTCTCAAATATGAGGAGAAAGAGAGAAGGAGAAAAAAATATGCCAAAGAAGGCATATAAAATTACTAAAAATCTCTGATAGAGTGTTCCTTATGGGTCAAATATCACTTCCAGAGAAACCCAAATCCCAATTTTCTCATGAAACTTAATGTGGAAAATAATGGGAACAAGAGGTGAGGTGCGTAGGGGGAGGGCCAAAAGGAGAGAGGGGAAGGTCTTGTAACTTTGCCGTGATATGTATGTGCACAAAATGCTCCAGATCAATGTAAACTTTAAATTTTGCACTAATATATATATCAACACAATGTAAAAATATCATTTCCACATTTTAACCTTTTCCATATATTTAATTTCATACATATGATTAATTTCATATATATAATGTTTGCATTGAGCTTGAGTATTTTGTGCACGTTAACATTGCTATCCCTTTCTCTCCCCTTATTAGCCCTCCCACACCTTCTCATCCCCACAAACTCCCACTATCACACCCATTCGGTTCTTTAGAATGTCTGTATTCTGGGTTTCTCATATCAGAGAAATCATGCAATATTTAACTTTTGCTTTTAACTCACTTCACTGAGCGTGAAGGTCTGAACTTGTATTCAGTTACCTACAAAAGATGCAATCTATCTGACTTTTTGGAATACAACTGTGTATAGTACCATAATTTTTGTATCCTTTGGGTTCTTGAGTATTTTAGGACCTTCCACATTTTAGAGAGTGATAGTTGGTTGCTATAGACGTGGGTGTATATGTATCTCTGTTGTATGTTGCTCTCAACTCTTTGGAGAGATACCCAGACATGGTTATCGCTGGATCAAACAGAATATTTATTTTCAGTCTTTGAGAAATGCTCGTGCTGCTCTCCACAGTGGTTTAAACTATTTTTTCAATAACAACTCATTTAATTCGACTGCAATCTAATAAAATAAGTGGATTTATCATCATTAACTTGTATATAAAGAAATTAAGTATCAATAAATTAAGTTTTCAAGATCAACAAAACAAAACAACAACCACTAAAACGAAACATAAACTGACAATAGGGAGCGGAGCCAGTAGCTGACACAAAGTTATCTGGTGGGTGCAAAACTCTTAAACATTGTATGGTACTGTACCACTTTAAATTCTTTGCGTGTGATAAAAATTTCTTGTATGCTGCATCATAATAACATAAAAAACAAGTGGTATCATTATATTTATTCATTTTTCAGATAATCTTGCAGAGAATAACATAAGTTAAATAAATTAATTTGTGGGAATACCTAAAATGAAGGCAAATTTTGAGCTGAAGAGGCATGATTCAAAGCAGAGGAATAAGTGATAACTGCTCGATGACCCAATACACACTGAAAACATATTGAGGAAGATGTTAACATATGAAGTCCTTTTATTTTATGAGTGAAATCTTCCTTGCAACAATTATTATTCTAGCATATATAATAGGAACAATGGATTACCTTTGGAGACAGATGACAAATGTCACACCTCGACAAGTAATTTCCTCTTTGAAATAACAATTTTTAGGAGCTGGGTGTTTGTTTCCAGGACGTCTAACTTTTGTCGCCCAGGATTCTTTGACATTTCAATGAGAGAAACTTACTTCTTGAAATGCTGAAAGCCTGGAAGTCTAAGATGAAGGAACTAGCTGGTGGCGTTTCAGAGAAGGACAGGGTTTCCATAAATGGCACCTTTGCACTGTGTCCTCACACGACAGAAGGCTCCAACTTCATGAAATTCACTACCTAAAAGGCCCTATTGTAGGCGTCTCCTTGGGGCTTCACGTTTTATCATAGGAGTTCTGTGGAAGGACCTAGATATTTATAGCACTTTCTGTTTAATTTTTTATTTTATTTTTAAAAGCATGTAATACGTGAGATGTACTTCATGAATAATCTTAGTACTCTTATAACAGTAAAAAAATATTGAATTAAATCTATTTAATTATATATCCATTTCTCTATAACTATAAATCTGTACACTCCTATCTCTATCTGCTCTTCTTTCGTAGAGTATTTAATTCATTTACGCCGCTCGGATCTTTCCGTCCCAAAACGGGGAAAGAAAGACAACAGGAATTCTCTCTGAGTCATTTGTGAAGAACAGGGGGACAAATCATGTTTTTAATCGTTCAAAATAACCGTGACATGAATACGCTGCTTGTCTTATGCTAGTTTTTTTAACTGTTTTATATGTACACACTAGTGTGTGTGTGTGTGTGTGTGTGTGTGTGTGTGTGTGTGTGTGTGTGTGTTAAGAGAAAGCTTACTTTTGACTTTCCAAAACCGAAGGGATTTGTTTTTTTCCTTCCTTCTACTTTTTCTCTATTTCTCTCTTGTCCTCGTTCCTGCTGAGGTTTCTTCAACTCCTACGCTTCCTCCTTCCCGCCACCTCTTTCTCTTAACTCACCTCCTCTATATCAAATTGTATGTCCCTTATCTTTGTTCTGTTTCCAATTCCAGGAACACCTCTGCTCCATTTTGCGGTCCCACTGCCTCAGTTTAGGAAGCGCTTCCAGACATCTTGCCAGGGACAATACGGAGCTTAACTCATGCGTTTCCTGCCTTTTAAGAAGCATAACCCAAAACAGTCTACTATACGAAGCCTGAAAACAATAGCAGTGCATATTTTATCTGGATTTACAGCCATTCATATGAGAGATTAACTTGGTTAACCATAATCAGACCAATAACTTCCTGTAAACATTTAAGAGCTTGTGCGTTAATCCCTGCACTCCAGAAACAGAGAGGTCATTTAAAAGTATTTCTTCAAAAGTCTTCTTCAGTTCTCTTGAAAATGTATTTCTTCATTTTATTGACTTTACATATTAGAAAACATTTCCTTTGGTTTGCATGTGGTTGTAATTTCATGCATACCATATGCTATCTCTTTACAAACCCTTGGGGTTATTTTTGGTTCCTCCCTGTAGATTTTGCATAGGAAGTTTGTGGTAGGTCTATTTTTATTAGTATTTTTCTCAATACACAATAAGGCCTAAAGGTAGTGTATTTTTGTGAGCAAAATAAAACAATTTTCATCCTTTCATTGATCACCTGAGTTTTCTATACTACTGTGACAAAATCACAAACAAGTCATTCAAAATTTATACTAATTTTACCATCAAAACACTTATTTTTAGATCATATATTTACTCAGTGGTCAAAATTTGCATGTAAAAGTTGTAGAGGGTTGATTGCTTTATATTATACATATTATATACAATAAAGAAAGCTATAATACCAGTGGTACAAAACCAGAACATAATTGGGACAAAGCCAAAGGGCATTTGAACGTAGAAGTTAGAGTTCTGTAGAATAACAGAATGAATAGAAAATATTAAGAAAAAATATGTAAGGAAATTTATCGGATAGATGTACAGAATCTGCTGAGATCAGAGAAAGGAAAGTCTAAAATGGCTGCCCACCTATGGGGGAAACCGGAAGATCTAGAAGACGGAAGACATACAAGGGTTCAAGTACGCAACAGCAATGTGAGGTCAAAGGCCTGGAAGGTCACTGTTGAGTTACCAGGGAGAATCTGTATTGGATGGCTGAAGAAAGTTCAGATCAAGGGTCAGAAGTTCAAGACCAAGGCTAGAGCTCCTCTGAAACCAGGATATTTATTCTTTCTCTTTTTACTCCAGCCAGACTACAGATCTACTGGTTGCTACCACGAACGTCTGAAGTGGAGCTTCTCTTGTTTGCTAGCCTACATCTCAGTTTCCAGTTACCCATAAATACACCCAACCCTATGCCTTATTAATCTGCTAAGTATTACTTAATTCATGTAGGTTGGCAAAACATAACTAATGGTCACCTCTAAATCACATGCAGAAAATAAGTCCGGTTGCTCAAAAAACCCTAATACTTAATTTTTAAAATTGCCATCCCTATTCTTCCTTTAGAGGGTAACACAAAAATTTCTTAATTAAATTAGAAATAACTTTGGTCTGTATTACTCTGATGCCACAATTTTATCTCTACCAACCTGCATATCCTAAATTTACTATAAAGTAAAATTTTAATGTATTAGCCCTAACACAATACTAACTAAGAAGCATGTATGTCATCTCTAACCTAATTTTTATCTGGCTGGACTATTTGGATTTCCTAAACTTTATTGGGTAGAAATTTCAATCAGAAAGCCAAGGTAATTTATCAGCATATTCTTCCACAAACAGATGTTAATGTAAAATATTCATAGTATTAAAATTTAATAATTCATACTCAAACATGAATATAGGCATCTGTACTCAAATGTTTAGGTAGCCTGTATTTAAATGCATGTTTTCTCACATAGTCAAGCAGAAAAACTACTAGACATCAAGATTTTTTTCCTTTACAAGTTCACGACAAACACAGGTTGCTACTTAAATGAGGGTGGTTAAATTGACTTTTTTGTGAGAGAAAGTACTTCAGTTTAGTTCTATCAAAAATATAAAATACACATTATATATAATTTGGAAAATTCAAAAAATGACATGAAAGACATATTATTCATATCAGCATGCATATTTCTTGTTTGCTTATTTAACATTGAGATTAAAACCAGACTAGTCTAATTAGACCTACTACTGTTTTTCCCCATCAAGGTGTACTAAGCAGCTCTCAATGTACTTTTAATATAATTTTCCTTGATTTTTCTGTTTTGCATGCTTGTGCATGTGGTATGCATGCTAGTAACTTTACAAGGTTGTTATCCTACTATTACTTCGAGTTTGCGAGATGTCCTAATACATAGTACTTTGTTTTACTCAAAAAAAAAAAATGGGGAGCAAAGTTAAAGTGCATTAAATGTTTGTCAGACAGCACTGTTATGTCAGATGAAGGCAGAAATGAGAGTCACAACACAATATGACAACTAACTGGACTGACCATCCAAAGCCCCGGATATGCGAGGAGCTCTGGGAAAGTGGAGATCCTTGCCAGGTGGTCTTTAAGATATTGAAGAATATGGTGTCAAAAATATTAGAGAAGCTAATCTGAGCAGGTGGCTTCTTCCTGAGACAGATGAGGAGGTTGTGGGGCTAAACTTTATTTTTCTTAATCTACTCTTCCAGATTTGACAAGCTAAGCCATACTGAGTAAAAAGACAAACACGGGCCAAGTATGTCACAGTGCTGAGCGTCTGCCTGTGACTAGAAGTCCTGGGGATGTGTGACTCATCCCCCAGAGTACTCAAGACGTTCAACTTTCCTCAAACATTTTTAGTTTCTGGTTCAGCAATATAATAAGGATCAAATTAATGAAACCATTGAGTGAGAATAAGTAAGATCACATATGGAAAACAAGTGAAATATAATTATCTTTAGAAATAAATATAATAATTATTGTTAGTTCATATTCTAAACAGGTTCCAAATTCAGGTCCAATTATGGACTCTATGAAACATGGGGTATAAGTTTCAAAATACTTACCAAAATATTCTTATAATAAATAATGGCAATAAGCTAAAATAAGCAATTTGTGGTCTGACCATGGTAGTTACTCTGATATGAAAGCTATATATCATCAAAATATATATACTATTTATTTGATTTTCAAAAGAGTTAAATATGCCATTTTATTAACCCAAATATTACATTAAAATTAATTATTCGTATTGAAATTTTTAAAGAATGGTTTCTGTAATTCTAAAATCAAAAATATTTTATTTTCCTTGTCTCGCTCTGTAATTCAGTTTGGTCTTGAACTCACTATTTAGCCCAGGTTGGTCTCCAACACATGGCAATCCTCCTGCCTCAGCCTCCCGAATGCAGGGATTACATGCCAGTCTTAAAAATCAAAAACATTTTAAAGCAATGGACCAATATCTATACTTGATGTCTGCCCTCATGATTAGCTCTTGGAAAAGTGTTACTTTTAACTTAAAAAAGAGGACTTGTTCTAATATTTTGCAGTGTTAAAAAAGAGGTCCTATTTTTTCTACTGTTTTAGATTAGATTTATAAAAATACAAATAGATGAAAGCTTGTAAGTAGGAAGCACATGAGAAAATATTCAACCATAGACTCAGTTTTCTTCAGCAGAAAGCAATGTTTTGAATTTCTGAGCACAGTAGTTGGAATACATATGGCTCATTATGAAATTTCAAGGAACTGAAAAGTGACAAATATATTTCAAATCTTCTCAAATACCAAAAAATTAAAGAACAAATTAATTCCTTAGCATTGATAAGCATGTTATAGCTATTTCTTCATTTACATTCATTCATTCATTTATTCATTGGGTCAGTCGTCTGAAAAATGTATTGGATACCTATCAGTGCCAGGGTATTGAGTATCAGGTAGTCCTTACATGCTTGGAATGCACACTAACTGGACTTTTGACCACAAAGAACTTGCAACCTTAAACCTTTTGATTATAAGGAATTTCTTCTTTTTTGGTGGAAGAGATACAATGAATTTATACAATTTTATTTCGGAATCATATCTTCTGCTGTTTAATATTTCCTGACACATTTCCTGTTCTGATGATGCATTTACTCCCAGCAACACAAGCCAGTGTTTGCATCTTTGACAGCAAAGGAGAGACTGACTAATGGAATTGATGCTTGGTTTGAATAATGTAGGATGTTGTGACAATGACAGTAGCAACGGATTTTAAATAATAAGCACTACCTGATGCAATTTAAAATATGCACAGTATTGTCTTAGCCGCAGATGCGTCAGGTTTCACTGCTGCGTCTGTGAAGCAGCTCAGTGTAATCCATCTTGATGACAGCCGACAGAAGAAACTAATTTCTCTTAAGAGAAATTCCCAATCACCTTTTTCCCCCTCTTGCTTATAAAACCTTTTGCATTTTGGAACACACTCTTTGATATGTTTTTTTTTTTTCTGGATGCAGAAGAACAAATTTTGGGGATGTGGCAAAAATTGAAGCTACTTTCTGGCTTGCAAAAGTTAACATTATAGTAAATAGTCCGAAAACACATGATATAAAAAAGTTGGCTAAATGTTAGGTACATTGCTATCGGGTCTTATTTCAAGGAAATAAATCCAAATAACTACTTTTTCATTTAAAATAAATATATCCAGAGAAGAAAACTGAAGGAAGGAGAGAAAGAAGGAAGGGAGGTAGAAGGAAGAAAAAAGGAAGGAAGGAAGGAAGGAAGGAAGGAAGGAAGGAAGGAAGGAAAGAAGGAAGGAAGGAAGGAAGGCAGGCAGGCAGGCAGGCAGGCAGGCAGGCAGGCAGGCAGGCACATGGGGAAAAAAGAAGAAAAACGTTTTTTCATCACCAAAGCAAAATCTTGGAAGCAACTGAGACAAAATCTGTTGTTCACATATCTATTTCCAAAAGATAACCAAAACTTTTAAGCAAATAAATGAGCTAAGTTTCATAGAATGCAATATTAGAAAATCTTCAATATTAGCATGTTTATCCATTTCTTAAATAATGACCATGAAGTGACAGTTATCCAGGATGTTAACATGTGCTTCATCTTCTGTGTCATTTCTTGAAATTTAAATATTGAGAATGATCATTCCAAAAAAAATGAGCACAGGCAAATAATACTCAGGAGACTCTATCTATCACTTTAGAATCGCTTCAGTTTGTATATTCATCCCAATTTATTTCAGGCTTTTCTTAGCCAAGTTAAAATTAATTTTGTGCTGTGCCTGTAGAAGTTGGGTGAACTTTTCCTTCGTTCACAGTGATTTAGCATTAGGGATGAGATTGATGGACTTTTAATGGAGGAAGGAAAATAATGAAAGACTGTAAAAAGAAAATGATGTGTTTTGGTAATGAGACATGATATTATTTTGATTAAGATGAACAGAGTTAGAGTCTGTGTAAGGAAAAAACACAGTAGGAGCATTTAATATATTTGACAATTATAGCAAAGATGAATGAATGCATCTGTATTATTGCAATAACTTATATGACTGAAAGGGTTTTGATAATATCATGATGAGAATGCAAAGAACTTTTACTATGTATTTGAGGCAAACAGAGGAAAACACCAGTTGAATGAAATATATTCATGTGAGATACTAAAAAATTATTGAAAATATTTACAATAGTTACTGAAACATGTCAGATAACCTTTGACTTTCTTTCTCACAGCAAGGACATAATACGTGACATGACTTAGAGGAGTTTATAAAATTATTCCAAATGAGTCATATTACAAATCTTTCACCTTGACTAAATCTACCAAGAAAAAGTGCAGAATTTTAACTCCAGAAAAGGATCCAATTATTATTTGTAGAGTCATTTGTTAGGATGTCAGGAGTCACTTCTGTTTAAAAAAGAAAAGTGTGGCACTGGATATAATAACCCTTTATCAGTTAGAAACTTCTAGAATAGTTTATGTATTTGGTTAGGGGTTGGGCTGAATGGTGACCTAGCATGTGCAAGGCGTCAGTTTTAACTGCTAGCACTGAGAGAGAGAGAGAGAGAGAGAGAGAGAGAGAGAGAGAGAGAGAGAGAGAGAACTGATAACGAAAAGAAAAATAAAGATAAGAAAAGAAAAGCTCATCTAATGCGCACTCTCGAAGATCGAGGAAGGCAACAACACCCTGGCACCATGTGGACGGGAGGACCTCTGTGATCATTCGCTAACTGCTCTAAAGTGACAGGAAAAAAGAGACTTGAGATATCAATAGGCAGAACAGGTTCCACGGCAGTTTGTTGGTAGAAAAGTGAGCTAGCTGCAGGACAATAATGGGAAATCACTTAGATGGGTCATTTTGGCCATTTCAAAAAGGCCAATTTTAAAAAACAAACAGACTTCCAGGGAAAGCGCCAGTGCGGAAGTGGACTCCGGTGGTGAGAACTGCAGACGGGGTCGCTTGCTCACGCCAAGGGGAGCTGCAGGGAGTGGAGTTCAAAACGGACAAGGCGAGCCTCCGAGGAGCCTGGGAAAGCGGCACAACTTAGAGCCTCTGCCGCAGGCCTTGACCACCTGTGGGGCAAGGTGTCCAAACGGAAGCGCTCTTTATCTCTTCCGTTTTGCGGTACTGCAGAAACTGATGGCAAGCGAAAGCGGGAGCTTTGTCAAAAAGAAAAGTGATGTGGAGAGGGAGGAGAAGGAGAAGGAGTAGGGGAGTTTGAGATGGAAGCGGTAAAACGCGAAGAGAAGAAAGGCAGACTAGGACGGTCCGTGATAAACTTTAGTATCCACCCCAGATCCAAGTAGAACAAAGCGAGAACCACCTCATTCTTCAGTCAACTTCCACCATGACTATTCAATACAAACAGACCTCTATACCACCTGATTGGGATCACATGGTAAGGTTTATCCAGGAGTGCGAAAGGACTTCTCAAAAATTTATTCCAGAGCAAGGAAAGAAATCGTCCCTTGCATACACTGAAGGGAGATAAAAGATTTACAAAAATATTTTTTATTCTATCCCAAGAGTTGAAAATATTGACGTGTAATGAGATTGTTTTTTATCAGTGAGTGGTAGGGATAACAAAGTACTAATTTATTATGTCGAGTTTTTTTGCATTCTAAACCTATGCGAGAATCCTAGATCAGTTCTTCTGCTCATATCATGGTATAAAGTTATATTTACATATATCATTTGGTACACTACAGACTTGCTACTGTTTTGTTTCACATTTAAATTATTTTTATTGGTTAGGTTCTGAAGTAGGTAATGCATATATTTATTATGCAAGCTCAATTCTACGGCCTCTACATGAGCACACATTGATTTCTTCTAACACTAGAATCGTATGTTCTGGTTTCCACCTTATGAAATTTTGTTTTGCTACCATCACCTATCTTCTCCTTCAGTGGTTGTTACATTCTCCTACAGACCTATCCAATTATTGTGTAATTAAATTACTTTGCCTCTCTCTCTCCATATATATATATATATATATATATATATATATATATATATATATATACCTTCAAATGAACCCGGGGAATGTAAGAACAATAATTACATGTTCCACTTAACAAATTCAGATGGTCTGCATGTTGGATATTCATGTTTACAATATCAAAGACAAAAGATCTACTAAGCACTCGAAAAGCCAATGCAGACAAAGTATAACACCAGCCTTTTCTGAACAACATAAAAAGCAGTTAATGTATGCAATGAAGAAAATTAAAAAGAATTCCAACACAAATTTTATATTTTTAGCATTTGCAACTATTATTGATGAGGGACAGGCATTTTTCCAGGCATTAAAGATTTTTTGGGGGGAGTTGAAGGAATAGTCCAGTGGTTACAGCACTTGCCTAGTAAGCACAAAGCCCTGAATCAATTTCCATGTATCCCATAAACCAGATGTGGTGGTCCATTCCACTCAGGGCTAGGAAGGTCACCTTCTGTTTTTCAAGTCTGCTATATCCAGCAAAATTATCTTTTAAATTAGAAGCAGAAATTAAAATTTTCCATGATGTAGAAAGCTTAAAGAAATTTGCAGCCAATTGTTTTAAGAGTATCTTCTGTGAGTATATATTTTTTTTCAAGTACACTAAATATCTAGAAGCTATTCTGTTCTAAAATTTATTACAGAATAATATCTTCCAGTAAAGAGGGTCTCAACATGTGGATTGCTAATCATTTCCATGTACTTTACAGGTAAAGGTACAAAATAAATGGTGTATTATTTGTCAGACCCTAGAAGATGCAGCTCTTTTCAACTGAATTACTTCTGGGTAGCTTTAAATCAAGAGACAGCTTTGAAGATGGTCACTGCTGAATGGAATAAATTTTCCCAAGTGCTTCCTGGGTAAAGAAATGGTGACCAGGTACGTGCAGCTGGAAACTGAAAGGATCTTTGACATAATATAGCTGAATGTGAAAGATCTGTTTGTTTAATAATTTGATTTGAGGTGTTGCTGGTTTAATACCAAGAGTTTTATTTTAGAACTTGAAGTTAAAACAGAGTTTTACGCTTTCTTTCTCGCTCAAAATGGAGGCAGGCAGAAAACATCAGGGTATTTTTTAATTACCCGTAAGTTACCAGGGAAGTAAAACTAAGGTTTCTCTCAGTTGTTCTTCCATAATGTGGCTCTTGTTCTCAATCAAGGGAATTGAGACCCAGTCAATGGCCCAGTTAACATAGTACTCCTACCACAAAGCATGCATGTGCACCTAATAAAACTAGGAATGTAATTAATAACAGTGAAGGGTCTGTACAGGAATGCAAACAGAAGAATATGACTGCAGGATATTTAAGATGAGGCATCTTTTATTTATTTAACATAATATTCCTTTTGGTTGCAGCATTAAAAAACAAGAGTTTTGTTTCCTTTTGTTTTTTTCCCCTGCAGAAATATGTGGGTTTGTGAACTTCTTATTTAGGCTGATTTTTCTCATTTCTCTGTGTAAATTAATTCTGCTACTTTTTTCCCAGTTCTTGAAATTTGGTCAGAACCCTCTTTTTTTTCTGCTTTGGCTCTTCATTGTTGAAATATATTTTGGTGGTGCTTTATTTTAATTAAAACACAAAAGTGAGCTGCTGGGGAGGAAGATGGGGATAGCATCCAGGGTTTCTGGCACTTAAGAAGCAACTGGGAGTCAAAGCAGATGAGGGAGGTGATGGGAGGTCATATAAGAGGAGGGGGAGAAATTGTATTGGTGTCACTATATATGTGACACAAAATTCTCAAGCTTATGTAGCCATTGAATGTTATATATAGATACATACATATTTATAACATTGAATGTTACGTATATATAAATATATCAATAAAATGGGGGGAAAGGTTAGACTGGTAAAGTTAAGAATTCAGTAAAAAAGAACTGTATATGCAGCTCAGTCAACCAGAAGATGATCGTGTTTCAGTGGTGACATCTGAGTCAGATAAAATTCGAATATGAAACAAAAGACCACAGCAAGGAACCAAGAAGAAACCAGAGGGCCAAGTGTGTAGATGGCAGAGGATGAGCGCAAGTACTCTTGAGCACATTAGCCAGGATGTACAAGTCATTGCACAAGAGCACTCTGATGACATTCTGAAGTCTCACAAAACGAAACAGAGAAACAGTAGGTACATAGAGGAGTAATAGGATGCAGACATAGGAGACAAGTAAGGGAAGGAGTTTTATTGTGCCTGAGTCAAATAATGATGCATGGAAAGCTCTAGTAGTTTAATGGGACCTACATGGGTTTCTGTTACAGACTCTAGGGGTTTCATGCCCAAATTGACATCACTGCATTCATGGTCAATAGGCTTCTGATATGCATTGATAATACTGGGGACCGACCTACTCTGTCTCTGATCACAAACTGATGAGTTGGCTGTTGACCAGTTAAGGGGATGGCTTTGGCCATTCACTGCAGGTGTCAGTCAGGGATGATGCAGGAGTAAGAGCTGGCATTATTTTAGCCTTTGGCTCCTTGTTGACTCAGCTCCTTGATGGAGCTCCTTTGTCTTCCAGTTAATTACAGCACCTTCCAGTCTTGGCTTGTGTGCTGTCTTTTTCTGTCTTGGCTTAGCCACTTCAACTCAAACTTGGGCTCTGTAACCACCTACTATGTTTTGCTTTTTTCTCTCCTAGCAAAGAAGAATAAAACCTGACCAGACAACGAAAAGAAGTAAAGAAACAGACAAACTTCATTCTCTCCTCATTTTGCTATACCCAAATATTACAATACTGTTTAAATAAAAGATGGCATGAATGATGTCACATCTCAAATTTTATACGAAAGTGCTTAGCAGTCTAGAAAAATAATACACCAGAACAATTAGTTTGTAGATTTTACATGAGAAGTCACTGAGACTCTGAATTTGAAAACAAAATTGGGTCCACATCCTAAGTCTGCTAATTAATATTCACGAGATGGTTTTTCCAAACTTGTATTCAGTTGTTGAAAGGGATTTAAACATGTTCTGCTCAAAGTATAGTGAGGGTAGGAATAGGTAATACTACATGCAACACTTCCGCAAACCCTACATCGGATTCAAGGCAGACCCAAAGAATTGCAGAAACTGTCACTAAAAGAACAATATTGCCTGTATGCTGCCACTGAAAGATTTAACAGAACTGTAGCATAGAGAAGCTTAAAGCTTTGTGCCTTTTTCAGACTTCCTTAAAATGTTTGCCTGAGACATTCTGGTGCTAAGAGAGAAGATACTGTTCATTGCAGCCCAAATCAAAGCCTAGGAGTCTTCTGGAAAACCCTTAACCATCTCCCTACTTAGGCCAGTTGCTTTAGAAAGAGATTGGAATTCGGAAGTTGTCCTTTGCATCTTTGAAGTGCAAATTTTTACCACCCACAGCCTCTTTGAAATGCTTCCTTTGAGAGAGAGCTGTCACTCTCAGTGGAAAGGCAGAAGGTCCCACTTTTGTGGGCTCTTTGCTCCAACTTACATGACTACGTTTTGTCCCACAAATGTGGAAAAAAAATTGTTTTTTCTCCAGGTAACCTCTGTTTAACAAACCTGGATAGGTGAGTCCACATGGACCAAACTCACTGAACTACCCGTCAGTATAGAAGCCTTTTATTTTAAAAGTTAAGCTCAGTCTGCTAGCAGTTCCTCTCTCTGTGGTAGTTATCATTGAATGAAATCCACCTGTGTTGCACTTACCTAATGTCTAGGTTTGCCATTTCCCTGAGAAGAATATACCCAGCAGAACAGCACAAATAACAAGGATATATCCATGAATGGGCGCTTTCTAATAGAAGATGGCTGTGATATTTGTGGGAAGAAAAGAATTCACCCTTGAAGGACAGATAACTGAGTGTATAAAAGCAATCACAGAAGGGCTAAACAGAGGAAAAGCACACAACGTCTGAAGGTAAATCCTCAGACATATACGCACTTGATACAGATTTCCCTGAAAACTAGATACATCTGTTTGGATCTTCATGTTCTCTCATTTTCATGCTACTTTCCAAAAACAGAAAGAAACAAAAGTAATAAGAGTACATCAAATCTCCTGTCACGGAATAGGGATCATAAAGATTAAGAAGTGGCACATGGCTGCTTGCATTTCTACAACTTTGCTCATTTTAAAAACAATATAGACGATTGGATTGTGTATAACACCCTCAAGAAATGTACAAA